>NDXB01003591.1:0-65395 GCA_002631895.1 Agapornis roseicollis | reverse complement strand
AAAAAAAAAAAAAAAAAAAAAAAAAAAAAAAAAAAAAAAAAGAAAAGAAAAAAAGAAAAAGTTAAAAAGGAGAAATGATTTAGTCTGGCAAATGCTCTAACAGGGCATACTTGGCTTTACCTTAAGTGACCACCTACTCTGTAGGTATGTAATGAAGCTGAAGTATCAGAGGGACAACATCTGGCAAAGGCTTGTGAATTACAATTTTCTTTTGCAAGTGGAAAACCATATCCTGCACCAGGTCTCAGTGGGGTTTAATGCTGTCAGAGCATACAAGGTTTGTTTTGATCTGTTATGGAGTAACACACATAGCTTTCAGTTCACACTAATAACATCCCCGTGCCTGGGGTATACTCCAATCCAGAGGCTACTAATTAAAGGTTAGAATTAACCAAACACAGTTCCTTTACAAAACATATGAAACTTATTAAAACTTAAAAGTGACAGCTGGTTCTCAATATAAGCAAAGCAAAGAATGCAAGAGTATTGTGGAGGGTTATTTAAGCACATTTTATTTCAGCATATTAAACATTTCCTGTGTCTGCCAGTTCAGCACATAACATTTTAATGTTTCATGTGAAAACACAGCAAACTTTTAAAGAATCAATTATCGGTCCTGCATATCATAAAATAAATCCTGTTTTCAGCTTTTTATGTTATTGTGATCTGAAAGAGGTTTCTCTTGAAAGTTCACAATGCAAAAAGCAGAGCAGCACAACAGTGTTGAGAGCCGCCTTTCATTTATTTCAGTTACCAGCCAAGCATTTTGGGTCCTAACCTCACAAAAGGGGTACTCAGACAAATGGGGTTGTAGCAGCTCTTTAAAGTTTGTAATACAATTTCAATGGGTAAGAACAGCCAGGCACTCCTGAACTAAGAAGGCTTGATCTAGAAGCAGAAAACCCCTTTGAAATAGGGGAGCGACCTACAAAGAGGGTAACCTGCTTTTACATTCTTTGCTTCCGTAAGCCAGCGCTGAAGTTGTGCTATGAGTGCCACGCAATTTATGTGCCCACTAGATCCAACTATTTACATTTTAAAAATGCACCCTCATTAAGCCCTCCAGTGTTATCTGTGATCTTTGAAGTAAATGCTTTCGGTTTAGATAGGCTATCTCTGTTGGCAGAGCCTCCTTTCCTCAGCAGAGAGTGTCTTCAACATGTTGCAGCCTGTACCCTCAAGCCTGATAATGTCTTCACATGGAGCCTAATAAACTCATTACTCTTAGTGCTATTGTAGCAAGATAGCTTGTAAATGTCCTTATTTTTAATTAGGTCTATTTAGCTGTGTGAATTGAATGATATGACTAATTAATTAACATAATTGAAGACCTCATAAGGATAGGGCTTCTCAAACTGGCAAAACACACTTTTGTCACATCCTTCTGTTCCCAAGATTAATTAAGGGAGACCTGGAAATAGCAGCTTCCAAGCTGGTAGAAAAACTTAAAATCTGTTGAGGAATAATGGTTACTGTAAGGGATTTTTCCTTAACAGTGATTTTTCTCACTACGTCACCTCAGTAGAAAGAAAATAAAAGGTAAGACTACAAAATCTGCACTAGTAAGCTGTTTAAAATTGGGTTAGGGTCCTATAGCTTCTAATTAAAAGATAAGAGCTGAAATCACCGAACATAGATGTATGTTATTAAACTGTGCACGTGTTGGTTTACAGCCAACACAAACCTTCCTCCCACAGGCTCCTTTTTTTCTTTGGATCAAGCTGAAACATTACAAAATCAACACCACCGCACATTCATGCAGCTCCGAGCACAACAGGGCTCTGCACCGGGGCTGGGGCTCCTGGGTGCTATGGGAAAACTACTAGTCCCCAGTAACAAATGCTCTTAAACACAGCAGGGAGTGTTACACCTCTCGTACCAGAGCTGGACCCCAAGGGCCGTAGCTAAAATAGGGAGATCTTAACCACTGCATGAGGTTAAACAGAGCTTTCTTCTAGCAATTTGGTACAATTTAGGTAGTATTGAATATGGACAATAATGTAGGCTCTGAGAGTACTAGTCTGCTTTTTACCTAACAGTAGTTATCCTTGTTATTCTCCTTAAGAACAGGTGGAGTGTTTTAAAATTTTTGGAAACAAACCCAACATGAATAGTTGGTGTGCATCCGTAGGAGAGGAAAGGTGAGAATTCCATAGCTCTGTCCCTCCTCTCTCCTTCCCACTGCCAGTTCAGCATGGAGAAACTTCATCACCTGAACTGACATCACCACATCCTTCAGATCAAGCCCCTGTTTCAGCCTGGATAATAAAATCTCTCAGACAACGGTATGGTCCATGGTCATGAAGACCATTGTCCAGAGGGAAACAGGACCTGTGTTGCCAGCTGATTCCCTGAGGACTGCTGTAGCTACCTGCTAGCTGGACCACAGGCAAGTTGTGCAGTTGAAGAGCAAGCTTAACCATTTAAAAGGAAGTGGTAACATAAAATGCCATTTGAAATAGTGTGTCCTTTAGAATTAAGCAGGTGCTGAGGCTTTCTGCTTCTGGTTTTCACAAGAACACACTATACATATCATATGCCTACCATAAATTAATGTCTATATGCCATTTTAGCTATTAGCTATCACACATTAGTATCACCTGTAAGTAGTGGGCTGGAAATGAGCTTGGAGCTTTGATGGAAGAACGAGCATTCAGTTTCCCGAGTGCTTCCCACCTCTGAGATCCATGACTTCTTCAACCAGAAAACACACACTGCTTTAGGTTAGAGATTATCAGGAGCTACTCACAGCTACTGCAGCCTTGGGCACCACAGTGAGGAAAGCCTGGGTGAGCTGCTGCTGAGTGTTCACATATGGCGTGTTCCAGCCGTATCACAAAGTATTTGGCATGGGGCTTCCCAGGGCACCATGTCATAATGGTAAATTTTGGTAGCTTTTTTGATCAAAGTGCCCAAAATATCAAGAACGCTCTTTTGCAGGCTGTCAGCCTCAGTTTTATAGCATGACATAAGGGTGTATCCCATCACATCCTATTGGGCTTGGTAGGAGTGTGCATGGAGAAGCTTGAGGGTTCAAAGTTTCCTTCAATACCCTCCATGTAGAGGAAGCTTTTATGGCTAAATAAACTCATGAAGGCTTGGATAGTTCAGAGTCTGACAGGGTGACAAAGTATGCAGTAGTATTCAGCTCTGTAGTAAGCTCTGCCACTTTCCCATTTACGATTTGTTATTCCTTTTCATATTAAAAACTGTCTTAGAAGGGCTTAGTATAGAAAGTAAGGTTTGTTTTCTTTTCTGTCCTCAGCAAGGAAAAGAGATGTTTATAGCTGATGTATTGGTTATTGTATTGCCACATTTTTCAGTTCAAGAAATTGATATCTCAGAGGCTAAACACTGTAATAGGCAAAAACCTAAAAGCTCACCTGCAGTGAGCTTCAAAAGGTTCTCTCCATTTGAGCTGTCAGTTACGTACTGGGAAATGAGCGTTGATGCATGGTGATGCATACGTTCTTTCTGCACAAAAATGAATATTATGCTAAAGCAACTAGCCTCAACCTAAAAGAAATGCAATTTAAAATTGTTATGCAACAGCTCTTAGCCACCATAATACAAAGCAAACTACAAGGGAACGTAATGGTGCATTGCTCCCTGTCAGTCAACACTCTTCTCTCTGCCAAGTATTTCTAAACGTCACAGGAATGTAGTTCATGTGTTTCACAGATTATGAGCTACTTTTCCCTGTGTTTTGACCACCAGAAAAACAGCATCCAAATGCAACCCACTGGTAATTCAAACAAGACTGCAGTTCCTATTACACTATAGGTGTAACACTAGAGTGGGAAAAAAATAGATCTGTGACTGTACAAGTCCAAAGAATGCCATAATGATTTGCACCATTAAGAAGAAAAGTTAGAGGAAATAAAGTGGTAAGATAAAAAGAAACACAATTAGCAGGGCTGAGCCTCAAATCCCTTTGATGGATACTGCTTATCTTCAGAGCGAGCTCTGGATGCCCAGCTGAGTACACAGGCTGTAAGTTGTCTGTAACTTTGATCATTTTACGGAGAAGTGTGCCAAAACTTTGTACTAATTGCATCTACAAAAAGGATATATATGTATAAAAATAAATAATATATATAGTTAGCATTGTGATACGTCGTCCAGAAAAGCAAAGAGAGAAAGAAGCAGGTTACAGAGGCAGTTCTGGAGACCTGCAGTACTCTGCCCTTCCGACTATTCTGGAAGAGTACATACACAAAGTCTCACCTTATTATCACAGATAGTTCCAAAGATGCTCTTTCATCACTCCAGTAACACAGAAAATAATCTTATCCAGGATTATAGACACAAATTTTATTTAGTCAAATTGTGCCATGCAGGCACACAACTAGCTAATTATGGAAGAGAATGTTCATTAGGCAAAAATGCTTAAGATCATTACCATTATTTTCCCTTCCATATCCTTAACCAAACTGTGAACCTTCCACTCCTACGTGTGAATTTCTTGCTTTTCTGGTTGGTGAGAAGCTCGACATGAGCCAGCTTCAGTGTGCGCTTGCAGCCCAGAAAGCCAACCATACCCTGGGCTGCATCCAAAGGAGCATGACCAGCAGGTCGAAGGAGATGATCCTGCCCCTCTACTCTGCTCTCATGAGACCTCACCTGGAGCATTGTGTGCAGTTCTGGTGTCCTCGACATAAAAAGGACATGGAGCTGTTGGAACAAGTCCAGAGGAGGCCACAAAGATGATCAGGGGAGTGGAGCATCTCCCATACAAAGACAGGCTGAGAAAGTTGGGCTTGTTCAGCCTGGAAAAGAGAAGGCTCCAGGGAGACCTTAGAGCAGCCTTCCAGTTCAAAGGAGGTCTACAAGAAATCTGGAGTGGGACTTTTTACAAGGGCATGAAGTGACAGGACAAGGGGGAATGGCTTTAAACAGAGAGGGGAGATTTAGATTAGACATTAGGAAGATCAGACTGATTGTTAGGGTGGTGAGACAGTGGCACAGGATGCCCAGAGGATCTGTGTCTGTCCCATACCTGGGAGTGTTCAAGGCCAGGTTGGACGAGGTTTGGAGCAACCTGGTCTAGTGGAAAGTGTCTCGGCCCATAGCAGGCAGGTCGGAACTAGGTCCCTTCCAACCTGAAACATTCTAAGATTCTATGATTCTTTTTTCTATAACCAAACCTTGAACTGCAAATATGCAAACCTGCTTTTGTTAGAAGGTGCTTACCCAAATGTCTCTGGATTTAACGTAAGCTCACCTGCTTAACCTCTCAGAGGTCAAGAGCTTTTGTAATAACTAGATTTCATGACAAAGAGGAGGTCAGGTTCTATGGTGAGGACATTGGTCTAAAATCTGGAGGAAGCTTGTGTAATGCCCCAGGGACTGGGAGAAAGAGGAGAAGGAAGAGCATGGCATTTCCAGGATGAAGTCTAAATTTATCAGCAGAGTGACTCACATGAGTCTCTGTTCGAAACAGCATTATAATGGCAGCTATTAGGAAGCACTGGAAAATATCCAAACGTTTAAAGAAAGTGAGATCAGAATTATGGAATGGAAAGCCCTTGTGGTCTTTTTTCACAGGAAATAGCTTCTATTTCAGTCCGACTGGATTGCTGAAGTAACTGATACCATGCAGAAGATGTACCTGCTGACACACAAGGTTTAGGTGTTGCTCTTCTTTTACCTTGAATTGCACTATTCACTACAACCCCCAGGTCACCAACAATTGCATACAAAAGCAATACCACTAAAGCCTTCAAGGGCTCCAAAGAGTCACTGCTCTGTGTCCATGTCTCTTTTTGTCTGTATTTAACAGACTTGTTCTTGTGAAGTACACTACTGACCATACCCAGCAGATCTGATGGCAGTTTTCAAATGTGACTACAAACCATGGATGAAGGCATGAAATTAATCTCTGAAGCTAGCACCTACCCATCTGGAGTGATCCAGAGCTAATCCCTGGCCATGACCTCAGCACTCCTCACTGCTCTGCCACTATAGGCACCTATTCCCAGCTCCCAGGGAGACTGTAGCTGGGAAAATTCTCCCTGAAGTGTCCAAAGTGGTGTTGAGCACACTGTGCAACTGTCTCCTCTGGTCTCAAGGAGAAGAGCAGGCAGCTCCGCACCTCCTTTACCAATGGACTTCTTTTGTCCTTGGTCCAGTGCTGGGATTGGCTGAGTGGATGTGGTGCAGCAGGAATGGTAGAAGAAAGATGGTGTGTCCCGGGCCCTGCTTCCCATCATCTTTATCTACAGGTTGAAATAAATTCCTAAGGAGACTTGGAAACAGGGACCAGACCAAGAGGTTGCCCTGCTTCCAGTCAATGTCCTTCACTATAAGATTAGAGAAATATCTTCTCTTCTATTCAGAAATATCTTCTTCCAGATCCATGAGGTTTTAATATCTCTCTGCAGCTTCAGTGGGATGCTTTGCTCTAGAATAGCCTAAACCTGGTGGTCAAAGCATGCAGCTGAGTACCAAAGCTGAAGTTTCAGGCCCCTTGAACCCAGGAGAACCTGGACCAAACATCTCCTTCCTGGGGAAGGCACCAAGCCACTCTGTCAAAGGGGACAAACAGCACAAGTGTTTCCAGAGAAACCAATGATTATTATGATCCTTACGCCTAAAAAATTGCTTTTATTTGCTGAATCTCACTTTTACAGATGTGGCATTTCCCACATCCACAGTCAGCAGGTTCTTCGCTGCAACTCTGGCCTGAGCACCCACAACCTTCTTCTGTCCCCTGCCTGTGGTGTCCATCTCAGCATCCCCAGGGCTTCACCTACACCACTACATTGACTTTTCATCGTGATGTTAAACTGGCAGTGTCCCTGGCCGTGCGCCAGGGCTCCCAAACTGGGACCATGCCAGGAAGATTTGAGGTCTTCAGTGTCCAAGTAGAGCTGGGAAGAAGGGAGAGGAACTTCTTAGATTGTTGTCACAGGCGTAATCTGCACCTCAGGTCCTGATGTGAAAGGTTAACCAATGTACAGGGGGGTTAGGGTTAAGCCGCTTGCTTAACAACGTTACTGCTTACTCGTGCTTACTCAACAAATGCATGCTCAACACTTACTGTGCTTGCTGGAACAGGGTGGGAGGACCAAGGCTATTGATAAGAGGAACGAACAGTAATTCCTGTTCTCTGGACCCCTAAACCGGCTGAAATCAGCTTTGCCGTTTGGACAGTGACTGAATCACCAGGGAACAGGCACAACGACTAGAGATGGAAAGGTCAGGGAAGACTCCTTTACTTCATCTTCAGACCCTCACCCAGAACCACCAGGAGACACTAGGCAAGCAAGAACCTCTTACCTCATCATAATAGGGAGTGGGGATAGGTCATGAATATGTATAGATGTGTTGTGGAACCTCATGAATATGTAATGTATTAGAGGATGAATATGAAGGAGAACAACGCTCAGGTGTG
Organism: Agapornis roseicollis; assembly: GCA_002631895.1. Taxonomy (NCBI): domain Eukaryota; kingdom Metazoa; phylum Chordata; class Aves; order Psittaciformes; family Psittacidae; genus Agapornis; species Agapornis roseicollis. Next base: position 57,999 of record NDXB01003591.1, on the reverse strand, counting down.
CATGTTTTTGGAGGAGCAATTCCCCATGCGCCTCAGTGCTGAATAAAGCATACCTACGTTACAACTTTAACGAGTTGTGGAGTCTACCAGCGCATCAGTCCCAGGTTCATCCCTTCTAACTTAACCCAGGTGCCTGAATTTGGAGCCTGGTTACTCTAGGTTCCCTTGACAGCCTCTGGAGAGAAAGCAGGCGAAGGCAAGCAGGGGTTGAGGTTTCTACTCTCCTGCCTACTGCTAGGGGAGACACAGGGCTCTGCCTCCCATTCTGGGAGTCACCACAGCCTCATTTGAAGAGAAGGAGCATGACTGTGGTGCTGGGAACCTCTCTGAGCCTGGAATTGCTGTTCCCAACCTCCCCCAGCATTTGAGGCCCTCACCATACAAATAACTTCTTTCTTCAAAAGAGACCTTTCTTTGCATAGCAGATGTCTCAATGCAAGCCAAGTTGATAGAATCCAATTCCAGCGAAAAAGAGTCTGCCCTTGTTGGGGGACAACGGGTGCGCATCCTTCCTGCCTGCTGGAGGGTGCACAAACAGGCTTTGCTGCAACACGGCTTCCCTGCTGAACCTGGGCTGAAGAGGATGCTAACATCCATAACCCAAAGCATTCAGGTAATTATTCAGGGTTTCCACCAAGGCCCTACAGGGTGGCGGCCCACCACAATTCCAGTTTTTACCCCTACACATTTCCTTCCCGGGAAGCCTCCACCCACCATTAACTTTGCCTGAGATAATGCCAAAAGAAACAAAGTTGTCTTTTTTAATAGAACACATTCAAGCTCTACCACAGAAACCACCTGATGGCTCAGTTTTCACTCTTCCTTAACAAACCCTGTGGATAACTCCGGTTAAATTCAAAGGCAAAAGAAAACATATTGATTGCTGCGTACAGGAGATGCAGAACCTGCAGCTTTGCCTGAAACGGGCTGGTTTCTGTCACTACTATTTTCTAAAGAAAACATCTAGGCACAGAGTAAACAGTTTAAAACAAGGGAGGGTTTGAGAGTGATAGAAATGGAGGATGAGCCAAATCCACATTTCCTGCCAGCTACTGAAAATAAGTGGAGCTTTCTCAGATGCGGCTTTGTGAGAGGAACGGGTGTAGGTGTCGAATCAGGGGGGAAGCAGTGTAATAGCCAGGAGTGTATTAGTAATATGTACTTAGAAATCATAATATGGCTGAATCACAAGTTACTCAGCACTTTCCCCATTTATAATCTTGAAAGCTTGTTATGACTAATGCAATAGGCACTGACCTGGCTCAGCATATAGCTCTTTAAACAAACACAGACTCTGCAGGGCTAAATCACTGTGTGCCAGGGCTTGCACCACCTAATTTGAGCTGCCTGTTATGGACAGGGGAGTCTAGGCCTTTTCCCTGGGTGCTGTGCTCCAGCACACAGGGGGAGTTAGTGGTCTTTGGAGATGCTCCAGGAAAACCTGCACTGAGGAGAAAGAGGGTTTAAGAGGTGCATGGCACAGCTCCCCCCGCTCTGAGCTTGGAGGCTAGCCTCCCTGCTTCAAAAGCAGAGCAAGCCTGCTTTTTTATGCCCTTAATAGCCAGCTGGCAGAGGCAGCTATGTTTCTGCATGCAGCAATGCAGGGGCAGGAGTGCTCATTCAGCATCTGGGAAACCCAGACTTGATTCCCATGCCTGCTTGCAGCAGCCCAGGCTCCTGCCCTTCCTGCAGATGGAGGAGCCATTAGGTAAGATGTGTAAGATGCTGGAGGAAAAGCCTGGATTCTTTCCTCCTGAGAAGCACAAAGATGTACCAGCTCCTTCGTCCTGGCAGAGTAATTTCTACCTTTGTTAAGCAATAGGATTTGCCCCAGCAAGGACAGAGCACATGGAAAACTGATCAAGGGATTAACCCATCTTACATGCATGGAGTAACCACAGGACAGCCAGCACCAGGCAGCACATTGCACTCCTTATCCTGCTTCTGTTGGGTATTGGAAGAGCCGTTGTTGAGTTAGTGAGCAGCCTGCTGGATTAGCCACAACATGACAAGGAGAAATGCCTCATCCACAGGTTCCAGGAGACCTTCAGTCCCAGGCAGATGCCTGTGTGCCCAGGCATCTCAGAGGTTGCCTTCCCCATGGCAGGAGATGAGCTACCCCTGCCCAGGGTTTGGAAATGGACCAGTTTCATGCCCCGTGGCACCAAGCAGTGAAGGAGCAGCAGATCTGAGGCTCTCAGCCTTAGAACAGCTTCCCAAATTCTTTCTGACTCCTGTTGGAAGTGCTTGGGCTTACCATGAATGTGAGCTGTAATGATTTACTTCTTCTCACCATTCTGTTCAGAAAGAGCAACCTGCTGTGTACAGCTGAGGCTGGAACCTGCTTCTGTTTTGAACTGCAAAGCTTTTCCCACTGTTACACATGCACAGGGTTGTTTTTTTTCCCAATTCAAGGAAAGGAAATACACTACAATTAAAAATATAAAAGCTCTATTTGAGGGCTTTCAGTTGATGCACTTTCTGGAGAAAAGGATTAGAGCTGTACTGTAAACACACTCTTCTCATGGAAAAATAAGTAGGAATTCTTGTGGTTTTGCCACACACACACATTTAGTGGTTCAGCAGACAGCATCTGCATTTCTCTCCACTGCTGCTGATACTTCATACACAGTCTGTATTAGCAGAGGCACCAGCTCCAAAGATATGTCCGTAAGTAACCATTTGTAGTACACAGCTTCAAAAGGAAGGAAAGATGTGAAAATTAATCTAGTTTTCTAGGAATGTGCATTTTCTTCATCCCTGTAGCACCTGAGCACCTCACCACCAGAAAGGTTTTTATTCTCCCACCATCCACATGTGGCAGGGAAGTGCTGTTATCCTCTTTCCTTAACACAGTTTCCTTGGGAAACAATGCCTGGCACCTTCTGGTCAATTTGAACCAAACTTAACATCATTTAACAGGACCCCAGCTAGCTCAGCCTGGGCACACAGGGTGTCCCTGCCTCACTGGGCTGTACACTCAGAGCTGCAGGCACAGCTTGAGCAGCAACTGCCTATGAATCCTGTTTGCTTTTGTGAGAAGTAGCCAGGACAGGTTGGGAAAGGTGTCTCAGCTGATTCCCTTGCCCAAGGCTGGTTACCTCCTGCTACCCTGAAGGCAGCTAAGATAACAGGGTATGTCCTCCCCACCTATACTGTGGGACAGTTCATGCTTGCATCAGTGTCCATAGGAGCCAGAGGCTAAACTTTCTCCCCAGTGTTACTAAAGCACCTGAGCATGGCATTGCATCTGTGTAGTATCAGTGTCAGACCTAAATCTGCCACAGGGGATACTTGTATCCTAAATAGCATGCACTATGGCAGGCAGACATTGTGGCAGAATCAGGAGCTGATCCCATTCTTAAGCATTTCACATCAGTGCCTTAACCTCCAGCCTATCCTGTTTCTACCTTTGTACACTGGCAATTAAAGGAAAAGTCAACAATGGAATGATTTTCTGTGGGGACACCTTTCTGTGCTTTGCTAGTTGTGGGTGATACTTAGGTACTGGTGTGTAGTTGGTATGTCCCAAAGGAACAGACTACCTGCAAGAAGGTATTAAACAAAACAGCGTCAGACCTTCAAAATGTGTTTTGCTTATCAGTCCTTATAACTCACACACACTCACACAAGCAGCCTCTCCACTATCTCTCCCTAATCCTCACAAGTAAAATGGCAGAGAGCACACATGCATGTGATGGATGTTTCTTAGGTCTGTGTTAGAACTCTTCTCCTCAAAATGAACAGTCACCACATATACATCTACTGAGCAAATGAATGAAAGTATTTTGGTTTTTTGTCTTTGTAAATGTAAATGAATCAAAATTCAGCAATCTGTGACAGATTAGGATTAAAAGTAGCAAAATCATAATTCTAGAACATAGCACCCCAGATTTCTTAACAAGGCTGAAGTTCTCCATTATCTGCTCTGAAGAAACATAAGAAAAACCTAACATCCTCAATGAATTAGAGTCTTTATTATTTACCTGTCTGACAGATGAAGGTTAAGTATTTTTAGGAGTGTGGTATTCTGACATCAGTTTGGCAACACTATGCCTCTGAACTGCACTTAAAACTAAAGCCTTTCTTCTTTCTATCTTTCTTCTATTCCATCATGATAATGTGACTAATGTGAACTACAACACTATACTTCATGTTCCAGGCTGGAAAGAATGATAAAAATGGAGGGGCTATATTTCAACCTTTGTTAATGGTCCTGTCCTTTTTTCAATCCCACCTAAAATGCAACCAAAATAAAACAGACACAAGGACTGGTCCACATAGCACTGACAAACTTGCTTTGTTGCAGTGAACAGGTCTTGCTTAAAGCACGTTAGCTGCTCTGCTGCTATTTACTTAAAGTAAGTCAGTGCATAAGCAGTTGGTGTCTTACATTTTCCTGTATCACATATTGTAATTCCCATCTGATTTAAAATAATTCATTTATACTAACATAGAAACATTCTCTTTTAATTGGGGGATCTCAGAGAGAACATCAATTTTTATCTCATTTTGTATTTTCTTAACAGCTAAAATGCACTCAAGTAGCCAAGAAAAGAAGTGGAGTCTGAACTTGTTGGAACATATTTCCACTTAACACAAACAAATAATACTTTAAAATATTCCATTTGTTTTCCAGTTGGAACTGACCCATTCTATTTTACGTGATGATTCAGTTACAACTCAACAAAACATATGGGCAAGGTCAGATTTTATTTTGAAATAGGATGATGTCTACATTGTGGTACCGTTCATGGCTTGCTTATAATCTTTTTCCTTCCCTTTCTTTTACAAATCACTTGTAGTTTCTCAAAGTATCCGTTTGAAATCTTTCCTGCACAAAAAGAAAGCGCATGAAAGAGTTGGTTATATCTTTAGCATCAGGAAATGCACGTAGTAAGAACATAATAAGTAATAAAACCGGTGTTGATAGAGAAATAAATATAGCACTTTTGCCTGGGTTAAATGTCAGATGTAAGGAAGTGCTGAGCATCCTCACTTCCTATAGAATCACTCATCCTTCCTCTACTGATCCTGTTTCCAGAAAGGCTGTTATTCAGTCTGAGAAACGACGTGGCAGCAAAGATGGTGAAGCACTTGAACACATGTGCATTGTACACCTTTCAGCATTTATTTCGCAGAAAGAGAAAAGCAACGTCCAGTGAAGAAAAGCAACCCACCGGTTTCCGTAATTGCAGTGAGGCTTAGGTAATGCGCTGTGCAATGTTTGATGTAAAACATTAAAATATTAAAAGAAGTTTTCTATAGCATAGTGTTCCTATCAAAGTGAAATGACTCATAAGAATGCTAAATTCAAACCAGATGGGCATAAACACTCACTGAAAAAAATCAGATATTTCAAGGTCAGCATGGGTCTTCGTAAAAATGAAGACCTTGTCTGAGTCACTGAGAAATGAACTTCAGCGATAAAAAAGAACACAAGAGAAAGTATTAGTGATTTTATTTTAATTACACAAGCCACTGCCAATTAGGAGAGCTAACATTTACAGAACTTTACATTGCCAGTTTAATTCGAAAAAGATGGCTGTGGCAGTCCCTAGCCTTCAGAGAAACAGCAGCGTGGTGTCTCCCACGCAAGGGAGGGATCGAGGGATGCGGGAGCTCAGAAATGCCATGCCAATATTCCGCAACTATCCCTATGCTTCTCACCAAGGAGCAACCCTGATTACGGATTTATACGGGACAGAAAACTTCCTCCCCAGCTCAGCGGCAGGATGCCAGCCTTTTCTTCCCTTTGAACCAGACCACAGAGGGGGAAAGAACTCTGATTCCTGCTATCATACCAAAAAAGTTCATACCACCCAACACTGCTGCTGCTCTGCTGTTAAACGTGTGTGTTGTTCTGTTTTCCTTTCCTTGTTTCATCCGTTGCTCTCTACCATTTACAGATTGTCTGGAGCGTGTATTTATTTTAAACTTTTATACCCTACCAGAAGAAAAATATGTGGGCTCAAAATTAATATTGTTTTTGACTTATGGTGAAATTCCAGTAATGTTTAACTTGGACCACTAGGCCTGCGCGTTTTACAGAGAGCAGAAAGGAAGAGTTTTTGAGCTGAAATGTGTAACGGGAGTTCCCTACTGTTTTGTTGCTGAGTTCTTGGACAACAAGAAAAATGATGAGCATATAACTTATTCCTTTTAAAATATACAGACTAACTAAGTGGAGAAAATAAGGGATCTACCCATGCCATAAACTGTAAAGGCTTATGTCTGTATCCCTGTTCCCTGATTAATTTGTTAACAGCTACCATTCAACAACCTCCTAATAAAAAATGATTGTTCAATGCATATTACTGTCAACGATTTTACACTGCAAACCATAACCTCTTGCGGCACAAGTTAGCAAAAGATATGTGTGGCTTCCGTCGTGCAGAAGCCCACACGAGGCCATGGAAAACAATATTCCTGGGCCTCTGGGGCCTCGTGTGAGAGGAACATCATTTTATTTTGCAGAGAAAAAAGGTGCCTGTACTTTTGGCCTGTGTGTTACTGCCATTAGCAGCATTCTAAGAGCAAAGGTAAGGAGTAAAACTTGGCCCCAGCAGCATCAGTCAGAGCTTTGCTGGTGGGGTGAGAGAAGCAAGCGTTGCCTGCAACGTGCAGGGTGATGCTTTGCAGGGCAAGCTCCAGAGCTGTCATCACAGTATCCTGAAGGCTGCGTAATGCAAATATTATGCATCTTCCCTTTGTTGGCTCTTTAAGACTGATCCTTTGTTTTGCTGTAAGTAAAAACATTGCTTGGAGATCAGACCTCTTCACCAAGAATTGCTGCACACATTTAATTAGGACACTCACCTTCCAAATGTTTTGGGTCCGAACAGATCTCTTCAGATGAGTGACTGTCACAAGTGGGATACTTGGAGCATTGATTCTTAAAAAATGCTTTAATGTTTCACTTTCTAAGACACTGAATATTGTTTGCATTCTCTCACTGCAAAATGACAGTTCTCATCCGCCAACCCACACTACAACCCAACTCTATTACCCATTTATTTCATCTTTGTACTGCTTTGAGTTGAACAAGATTAGACATAATTTCCTGTTAATATTATTACTATGGTATAGAACAATTATTGGCAAATGTTTTGCTAGCCTCCAGTCCAAAATGTCCTCTTCATGCTGTTCAGGTCCAAACCACCAAAACCTCTCCCTGACAAAGGATATAAACTGTCAAAAAGACAACAAAAGAATTCCCCAGCTCTGGCACATCAGAGAACCAGAACTAACCACAGGACTCTTGGCACTTCCAAAAAACCATGCAGTGACTATTCATTTCACTGTACCTCATAGCTGGCACCTGGTCTAGCACAAGAAGTCTGCATACACATATAAACATATATATGCATACGCATGCGTAAATGCACACTCTTCTGTAATGAACATTACTCCTCCTCCTCCAGGCTGACCCTGGAAGTCACTGGGCTCAACCAAAACAAAGCTGACCATAATGACGTTTAAAAGCCTGAGGGTGAGGGAAGAGTGTGATAGGGAAGAGCCAGCAAAGTTGGACCACCAGAGCATGCCCTAGAAGAACTGGCAGGAGAGCCCAAGCACAGGCTCTCACGGGCCAGAAAACCAAGGCACAACTTCCAAGGAGGTAAACTTTGGAGTCCCCAAAACTGTGGGCAGGTCATGGGAACGGTTAGAGAGATGCCAGACTCAGCATTCAGATACAGCAAAGGCGCACTGAGATCACTGCACAGTGAGGGGCTGTCAGAGGGCTGCTGGGGTGCAGTAGGTAAGGGACTTGTCTCTCTGCTCCCTGAAAGGACACAAGACAACTGCTGACAAAAGAAAGATGTAACAACCTGGCAGAAAAAGGAAGGTTGTGGGAGGGAGAAGACATCAGGAAATCAGTCTGTGTGCAGAGGACTAGCAGGTCAGCTGTGCTGGCAGCATCTTCATAAATATTTCTCTTAATGCTGAAGCAGTTTGATTTTATAAGCATGGGATCCTCTCATGTGGTTACTGAGCATGAATCAAAGACTTTGCGGCTCAGCACTGCCCTTTTTTATATTGTGCTTTCTTGAACATCCTGGGGTCACGCAGCCTCAGCAATCACACCAGGGATGAAGACTGGGACCACTCCCTTCCTCTCACACCCCTCCCCTAGTGAAGGGGACCAAGGGTGGGCAGCCCTGGGTCACAGAAATCCCCCCGAAAGGGGGATCTGAGGAGGAAAATGGGACCAGGAGGCTGCAGGGGGAAATGGGCAGGAAAATATTCTGCAGAGCCACAGAGCCCAGCTGAGATACAGCAGCTTGGGCTCAGCATTGAGCATCACTGGGGAATGCTGTCCTGTCCCCATCCCCCTGCCCACCCAGCTGGACCGCTACAGAGGGACAGCCCTCCTGCCTGCACTGGTTGTCCTCCTACTTCTCATTGCCATCTCCTACTTCTCCCCACCTCGTGTCGTCCTCATGTTCCCAAACCCAGGAGCATCATTGCAAAAGGGGAGTTAGGCAGAGCCAAAAGCCCAGCAAGAGCAGAGCATCCCTAAAGGACAGAGAGGACAAAGCCTCTGGGACAAGTGGAAAAGAGAGAATGTGTGTGCCATCTGAAACTGAGGGGAAAACAAGGAGAGCAGGCTTTTCGTTTTTCTTGCATATCTGGCTGGTGTCACTTCCTAGTTTTCCTGACACAATTTTTGAGCTACAACTAATGGGAATTTTCCAATGCCAACAAAACAAGCAAATCAAACAAAACAGACCTGTGGGATTATTGTGACAGGCAAGGGGCAGAGGCAGGCTTGTGAGGAGGAAAGAGAAAGACTGCAAAAGGAACGCTCTTACCTGCTCTTTTGTTAGATGATTTTAAAATAGCTGTGATCCTTTTTTAGTTGTTCTTTCTTTGTTGGGGTGGTAAAAGAGACAAAAACCTGGTTGAGCAGGGCTATGCCTAAGCTTATTTCTAATTTCTGGTTCATAAAATGAACCAAACAGTTCTGGTTTCTCAATTGCCCTGACCAGTGTGCCTGAGCCCCCACCTGCCTCAGGACATGGCTGGGAAGGCATCAGGATCCCCATGGTAGGAAATACCTTGCAGTTTCCTTTGGGGAAACCACATGGCAGTGATGTGCCAGCTCCTTCAGCAAAACACCTGTGGGGCTGCTGCAGTGCCATGGCCTTCCCCACTGCCAATGTGGAGAGGGGAGGTCTTCTCTGGAGGGCTGCAGGCAGCATAGCCTCCTTCATGGTGAAAACCCAGCCCTGCTGAAGAATGGACCCTACCGGTCCACTGGATGTCAAGCAGCCAAAGGTTTCACTCCACCAGTCGATTATTAACATGTTTTGTAAAAACAGGCTAAGATAAGGTTCAGTACATGTCTCGGGGGGATCTTGGATGGCTGCTTCTCTGGTTTAGGAAAACGATTTGCTATCTGAAAAATGCCTCCCAAAATTTCACACCTTTTTGCTTTTTTGCATCCTCTGTTGTTATTTATAGACTCTATGGATGGACAAGACCAGTCAGGTCACCCAGTGCTCCGTGGCAGCACAGGACTGCTCCCCAGCAAACATTCATTATGGCCTTTGCAGTCAGCAAGTTCATACCACTGACCCACAGGAAGGCTTCTCCTCGTTTTCTTCAGCCCTTATCTTCCTTTTTCATACATTTGTTTCAATTTTACACTCCTATGTCTATGTATTGTGAGATTTTACCCTCTGTTATGTCTATCCCTACAGCCCCTCTTGCTCCATGGAACACAGAGTTTTTAAGACCAGGTATGCTGCCAGCATTAACCCTACACAACCCTCTATGTAATCCCCACTACAAGAGTGAGCATCCCTTTCTGTGTGCTCTTCCCTAACAATTCTCTGCATTTTATAGTACTTTCTGTTAATCACTGGCCTGCAGTACAAAAGCGATATCACAGGTGTGATCACATAAGGCAAGAATTGCTTCCTCCGCTTGTCTGTATGCTACCTTCTGAAACACATACCCAAACTCCAAAGAGAGTCTTTGCTGGCAGAAGGCACAAGAGATTCACTTCTCATTTACTTCCAGCTACCTCCACCAAATGTCTCTTGATCATCCTGTTTTCCGTACTTCCAAGGCCACCTGAATGTGTTTCAGAGTATTCCTGTCCCATGGAGTCACTTGGGTTTTTCCAACTCACTGCGGCTTATAACTTCTACATTTTAAAGATAAAAAAGCAAGCTGGTCTGTAATTGTTTATCCTCTGTAACAAACAGTGATCAGGGAAGCAAATGAACCTTATATAAATAAAACACGAGGTATGAGTGGAACATATATAGAGACAGGCCTAACAGAGTAACTTCCTCTTAGGAGGAATGTTTGGGCTTTGCCAACAGTAAACAAATCAGACAGAGTCTATTAATAAAGTCATTCAGAGTGTCAAATCTTAGAAGTTAGCCTTCCTCAGTTATGTTATGGAAAGCAGAATCTGCTGTTCCAAGATAAAATGAAGTAGAAATAAGAGTGTCAAGAGTGTTAAGCATTTCTCCAGTGAATTAAAATACAAGTGCAGAGTCAGTGCTAAATAACATGTCGGTTTGCAAGAAACATGTTGCACATGTTGGAACAAGAAAAACAAACAGAATCAAAACATAGAGAAATCGTTTTCTTTGTTTCACAATGAAGTGTGCCGAGCTCCACAGTTTGCTAGTGCTATTTATAAAAGAAAGTAACACAAAGCTGGCAAATTGAAAATAGAGGGAAATCAAGACAAAAGTGAGCCCAATAACCACAAATGGAAGGGATCATCTTGTCAATTGAGAAGAAACATGAGGAATATGAGTATCAGTTTTTTCCCTAAACCCTGAATGCTGATGGCTCCATCGTGCTTTAATTTTCTACCCCTACACATGCCCTTGCTCTGCAAACTTCCCACATACTTTCACTTAATTTCAAAGTGGAGTCCCTCTCTGAAATGGCACTGTAAACATTTCATGGTGGGGTCCCGTGTTTGACGTCTGTCAGTGATTTTCAAATCAAAACTGCTCCGTTTACAAGTAGAAACCAGATTTCTTTTTGTTTATTTCTCAGCACTGTAGGCAGTATGAAAAGCAAACTCGATGCTTTCAGATTCGCGTCTCATCCCCAATAAAGACTGGCATTTGGGGAGAACTGGATTAGGATCTGGTTTGCCCCTCTGCTGCAGGGTCGCCATGGCTGAGAAGGATAAACACTGCCAGGGCAGAGTGGACTCCATACTGCAAACCTCTGATGGTTGCTTGAAGTCCTTTTTCCATGAGGTTTTCATTCATGGAGCTCTGCTGGCAGAGTGGTGGTTTCAGCACTCACTAATCCACTTTCATGCAAAATCTACCAGGTTAGCTTAGATGGTTTAAACTGAATTAGCCCTGCTGCCGTTGCCTAAAGCAAATTAGGAGACACTTATATCATTTCTCCAGCCAGAAAGAGTTAACAGGGAACAGTGAGAAGCGGGAAGCATTTTCAGCAGGCACTGAGAGACCTAGAAATCATCACCCTGAAGCACTAGCCTCTGGCAGGCCAGAACTCAACACCCAGCCAGATGGCTGATCTCCACTTGCCTCTTTATCTGTATAACATCACTGTCCTCCACCTGGACATGTCCAGAGCTCCACTGAATATTCCAGATTTCAGTAACCAGAAACCATTTGGAGAAGAATCAGGATACGAAATCCTGGGGAAAGAAGGGCACATGCACTGTGGTCATCCAGTTAACAGAGCTATGATGCTGTGGAAGACCTCTTGCTCAGATTAGTGATGTTTACCATCATAACAATACCACACTCCAGGCTGCCCAGCTCACAGCTAACTGGCATCCTGACTTCTCTCCAAGGTAAACGATTACCATGAGTGGAGAGAGGAAAGGGAGAAATCACAGTGTGGAGAAAATGGGAGGCACTGGTACAGAAAGAAGGGGCTCAGAAAGCCCTTCTGTAAAGGTATTACGCTGGATTTTGCTAATAGAGTTTGCAAGGCAGAAAGACTCATGTTAGTCCCAGCCCAGCCACTCAAGCATTTGCTCCTGTGAGCCTAATTTAAACACATCACATACTTGCATGTCTCACCAAATGACATCCCAACACTGCAAGTACTAGTCACTATACAAAATAAAGTGCATTCCCAAATGTTACAGGATCTAGGATGGACTTGGTCTTGTGCTGAAGCACTTTGCTGAACCAGACAACAAAAGCACTACAATTCATAATGTTTGATAAAGAGACATTGTGCAATGTGATAACGATGAGAGGGGAACTAAAGAACTTACCTCTCTAATAAGGAGCTATGCTCCTAGTATTAAGGTAGATGCTTCCACCTAGTGCCTTACAGCAGTAGCTTATAGATTTTTCCTTCAGAAGGCTGGACAGCAGCTGCAGCAGAAAATGAAATTATAGAAAAATATAATTCATCTTCTGTAGTCAAGAAGGGACACAGAAACACACCTGATAGAGGGGGTCTGTGCATTCAGACAGCAGCACTACTCAGCATATCCTTTCCACTGACAATGCTGACCCAGTGCGCGCACTCTGATTCACCTCTGGATAAACGGCCACCCCACTATATCTGGCTGTGCTACTGATAATTCTGCCCCCTCCATGCCAACATATGGCAGAGCAGGAAGGATAACTCCTGGTGAGAGGAGGTGTTTCTGACATCCAGCAGTAGGGAGGTCACCAGAACGGTGACTCCATCAAAGGTATTGCTGAACTTTCCCTTCAGTTTTAAAACGTGAGAGCTGCAGGGGTTTTGTGGTCTTCAGTAGTACAAAGGCACATGTGCTAGGTCTGGCCTGCCACTGCATTAGCAGCAGCAGCAGGCTCAGAGGTCAGTACCATTATCCTCCTCTACGCTATCTTCCTCTTCCCAAACCCACGAGAATTATACACATCTGCATGTGTAAAAGTTACTGACTTGAGTCCTTACAGCAGACCTCAGCAAAAGACGTAAGTTCCAAAAAAGAGAAGTGCTCAATGTTAAGCTTCTAGATCACACACTTCAGCAGAGATCTTCAGGCTTTGATGCCTAATGATTCTTTACATTGATACAGGGATAGAGGGAGCAATAAGCAACTCTGCAAAAGAGTCAGAGTCTGCTGATCAGGCAGCTGCCTAAAATCCATCTCCTCTACTTCAAGATGTATCCTGAATGCTGTCCTTCTCTGGAAGTGCCACACTAACAAGAGATGTCTCTTCACCTGGCATCCACCAAGAAGCTCTCTAGAGGACTGGCTGCTACTTACATCACAGCCTTGTCATTTCAGACACTGACAGAGGAGAAGCCCCACTAATGCAGTCATTTCAAGGTTACCATAAGACACAAATTCTGCTTGCAAGGAGTCAAGCCCTTCTATCCTGTTACCCTATGGCTTCAGCTACCAGGTTGTGGTTGGGAGGGAAAGAGGTAATTCTGGAGGAGAAACATGGACATTCCCATACTAAAGGTCTAATCTAAGTAATTCACCCAAGGTTTTCACTGTAGTTAGCAGACAGAAGTGGGCAGAGGACAACGCATTAGTAGATGCAGAACTAGTCAATAGAAATTAAATATCCCCTTGAGCTGTCCCTTATTTCCTCCACTGATTGAAAGGAGACCTAAGGATAACCAGCTCTGATTAAAGTGTCTAACATAAGGAACCTCAAGCTGGAGCAAATGCACGCTGCTCTGATTTCCCAGCTGTGTTTAAGTGCTATCAGTCTGCAATAATTTTGGACGTGACCAGAGACACGATTATAGGCACCGTGTGAATATGAGAACCCAACAGAGAACAATGGAGGAAGCTTTGGGAGCAGCTAGTGGGTCTTTTTGTCTCACACTTTTAAAGTTAGGGCTCCCATTTCTGTACATTTCCTCCTCTGTATTCCTGGTTTCCATCGAACTTCATTTTTCTTTGGCTCTGACTTTATTCCCAGTGGTCATTGTGACTGACTTATAAGGCAGTGAGTAATCTACCCTGAGCAGATAAGTACCAACTTTAACTTGAAGCCATGGTTTACCTGTTTGAAGTTAAACAAGCATCTGTACGTTTAGCTGACTCGGGACCTAAACCAGCAAACAAACAGCACTGACAATAGAACTCAATGACCTTGGCTCCCCCAGGGTGAGAAATCAAGAGACAGTGGCAAAAATGCTCACTTGAAAACATTTATAAAGTTTGAAGTTAGTAGTGTGCCCAAAAGTATGACATTTTTTACGAAGAAAACAGGTTCACTCAATTCGATAGGTGATGTATAATCTGTGCATAGCTTCACTTCTCATGAGCTTCTGCAACAAAGCCAATTCCCATGTTAAAAGGCTTAGTGCACTCCCATCATTTTAATGTATTCCTATTCTCTTATTGTACAGCCGTAGTTGTTGCAAAGTCAGTGGTTTTGCTAGCATGTCCTCTCATTTATGCTTTGCCAAACCAACACATAAATATTAGCCTGAGCTTAATGAACACTGTTTGCTAAAACACTGCTCTAGATCTAGCTGAGTTCGGCAAAGAAGGGAAAGCACATTATCATCTGGCAACTTCTTGCTATTTCATGTAAATGGATTGTTAATTGTACTCCAATAATAGTGTCAAAGCATCCCAAAATGTAAACAACCCAAAACATCACTATCAAGCACAGAGAACCTGGCAAAGCTGTGTGTCCTCAAGATTATTGCTGATAATTTAAATGACATCAGGGAGACATGGGAAACAACCTCCTATCAGCTCTGTAGGTAAACAAGGGCTTTGGTCACCACCTCCCCATCACCTTTAAAGGTGTATTGTAGGTCACCTGTAATGGCCACAACCTTCTGAGCTACTCACCAGTCGCAAAGCCAAGCAGGGCTATGTCCTTCATCCCATCAGAAGCACTTCAAGTCATTGAGGAAAATGTAAAACACTTCTAATTTTATCTATGGTTACTGAAATCTCTGTATTGTATTAAAGTAAAATATCTGAATTTATAATGCTTGAATGTTTAACTTAAGACTACTGTGTGGGTAAAGCATTCACACATGTACTGGCATACATATGTTAAGTTTTATTTTGTTATGTTATAATCTATAAAAACATAATATAATTTATTGACGTGCAGAAGATCTATTTTCCTATCCCTTCTTCTGAGAGTTTCCCTCTCATGCACATCAATTGTAGGACTGATATTTATAACGGCACTGTTTTGAGCTGATAGAGCTTCAGTGAATTTACTGCTGTGCCTGTCCCACTGTAATTGAACATGACGAGAACCAGAAGAATCTGCAGTTTTATTCTGGGCTGTATCGGGTGTTTTATAGGTTTTTTTATATATAGTTTTTTGCTCACTCCCTTTTCTCATGGATGGGGTCTGCAGCTAAGGACAACCTGCACATTCTGCAACAACAGATAGCTGTTAGGCTGCAGGACTTGCAGGGTGAAATGAATTGCTCCATTGATCAAAACCAGCGTCAATTTGCCCTGGCTAAGAATTGGTTTGTCAAGGGTAAAAAACCCTCCAAAAACCAGCTGAACAACAGATTTTTTTCTTTATGAAAGAAATGTAATCTTTCCCTGCGTGTAATAAATAGTTGCAGTGCTCACAAATAACATACACGGCATACAACCATCAGCCTTGCTATTTTAAAGGTGCTTCTGTATTTTCCAAGAATTTATAGGATTTCTAAACGTATGAGCATTTCCTCTTTGTTGAGACAAACATTTATTCCTCTTCGGATGGTCTCCCTAACATTGCATATAAATATGAAACAATTGTCTCAATTGCTTTGGGTGGCTCTGGGGAAAGATAAATAGAATTGAGATTTCATCCCACTAAGGGGGAAGCTGCTCAGGCACTCACTTAGTAATTCAGGTTTTGATTTTAGGGTAAGCACTTGGTAGCCACAATCAAATACACAGTTTCTTCCAATGATTAGCTTTGCTTTTCTTTTCCTCAGAAGTGCTTTTACCCAATCATGTATTTTTGCTGATCTCAAACACAATCCTATTGAAAAAGAAATTGCTAAAGAACAAAAAAGTTAACTGAAGGCTTATGTCATGTGAGCAACATGTTCCTTTTGCCAGGTTTTAAGGTACTCCCTGCTCAGCTTCCCTGAAGTGCATGAACGAAACTTCAAGAAGCTGCACTCCCAGTAATTCATACTGGAATCCAATCAAACTCTTTGGTTTCTCCCAGAACACATCCAACTTTATTAGCAACCCCCAGATGGGATCCCAGTGTAACCTCAGGGAAGAAAACGAATGGCTCTCCCATCAAGTCGTATTTGGATACGATCCAGTCACTGTTAACACACACAAATTTCCCAGGAGCCCCTGAGTCCAAACCCTGTTCAATGCAAAAAGATACTTGGGGAAGATCATTCTGAAAATTATTTCATTTCCTTCCACAGCAAATTCACGTTACAACTAAAAGTGAATGAAAGCTCGGGGTCCTCTGTTCCTCATGGAGCAATCCCTAAAGATATGCGAGCAGACCAGAAGCTGCATTCGTTGGTTTACATTTTGGTGTTAGGGAGGTTTCGGACAGAAATAAGATCCTAAAATGCAGAGGCTGGGAATGAAAAATGACATTATAACAATAACATTTTGGAAATGATTTCAAATTCATTTAGAAGTTTAATGTGCATTTGAAAACGTTTTGCAAAATCTTTTTTGCACCTTTTATTTTAGTTTGTTGCTCTTTAATGAAAGCTGGAACTTCAGCTTCTCTGTTTGATTGTTATTTGTTACGCTTTAATCCTTGTTTCCTGGCAAACCAACAGCAAAATTCCCATTCACTGAAACTGGCCAATTTAGTCACCACATATATTTAGTTTATTTGTAAAGATTTATGCAAATTAAATCTAGATGCAACTCACTCGTTGTATTCAAGTACGAATCCACTTCTCCAAGTTAAGCAACATTTATTTTCTTGTAGCCTAAAAAGCATTTTGCAGTTTCAGATATTATTGCATAAATTCATCCCACCGTGTCACTGTGTATTTGGCTTTTTTTAATCAGTGTTTAGATCGAGCCTTTGATCTCTGCAGTTTTATTACAAACTGAATCCTGCGTTTTAAAAACTTTATTTCCTCTCTAATTTTATATTATTTTACATTACCTTACTCCTGAAATGCTTCAGGTTTTGTTATTTTTCTCAGCTTCAATGAAAGCCCCAGGAACGGATGCATTTGTTGTAACACTGTTTGTTGGTATAAACCCAACTTTTTTTCCCCTTATACATTCCTAAAAACAAAACCACCTTTCTGTGTGTGTGAAAATGCACAGAAAACAGGTTGTGTAGTTTGAAAACTAACCCTACCCTAACACAAACAGTTATCCCTTTTGGTGTTTCTGAGGTTACTTTTAGAATTTTAAGAGATCCAATTCATTTTTAACCATGTGAAAGTGCTGGTTTAAATTATTGCACATAATTCCTTTCGGACAATGAAAACAACCCAGGCATTTTTTACTTGTCTCTGGTCAGCTTCACTTCGGGGTTTCCCTGACACAGGGACCGGAGCTGAAATCACCACGTGGAGGTATCAAAATCCAAATAAACCAAGCAAATATAAAACAACTTCTCTTTCCATCGGGTTTCTGATATGTTCATTAAGACTTGATAAAAGGCTTTTCGAGAGCCTTCCTTTTAAAAGGAAAATACTACCTATCAGGAGAAAGCATGGATGGATCCTTTGTGTCCTTTCCTGGAAGAATTACATGTTTAAGAGGGAAAAAAAAAAAAACAAAAACAACCCAAAAACAACCGGAAAAGGATCAGTTTGCAGAAGCATTCCCATCAAACAGCACTTTTGGTGTATTTTTAGAGGATAACGGAAATAGGTAAAAATACGAAGTGGTTTTGCCCATTTAAACGTCATTTTTTATCCGGACAAAATATCTGACAATAATCCCAGCAGCTCTGCGGGCAGCTGGGAGGACAGCGCAGCTATGAGCGCCAGAAATACCCACAGCCACACACACGCGGAGGCTATTGCAGTGCTCTGCAACGCGCACAGCCTGAAGCGTTTTCCCGCAGTTCCTACACACTCCGATTAGAACCTAATGATGTTTCCCAAACGGAAAAGTACCGTTCGGGCCGTTAGGGATGTGATTTCTCACACAGACCTTGCGCTGCGGGCGCCTCCAAAGCGCGACCAGAGCCTGCTCTGCTCCCCCCTTCAGGCTCCCCGCCGCTCCCCTCTGGCGCCGCCTACCGGGCAGCTGCTGCCAATGCAAGCCCTGCGCCGAGCCCCGGGAGAGGTCCCTGTGGGCTCCTGGTCGGGCCGCTCCTTGAGGGACGGGTCCATAGGCACAGCATCCTTCTCAAGGGATCCAGAACGCGAGCGGCTGGGGGTGCCAGTAACATATGGAAGCCGCTAACTCGTCGCTGTCACTGTTGAATTTGAATGGCTCCTTCAAGAGGTGACGCCACAGAGCACTGCGACACATAATCCAGTCTATCTGCTGAATTCGGATGATGCTGTTATGTACAAGGTGGTACATTGCCTGGCATGCTTCTTATTTCCTTCTCCTCCCATCACCATTACAGGAGAACCACCAGACATGGATTTAGTTCTCACTGCTGAGAGCATCTGTCAGGAACTGGTCAAGGAGATACAAAAAAAGCTTCTTTTCCATAGGGGGGAATAAATAAATAAGAAATTAACTTCCTCAAACTCTAATCTCTCTACAGTTAGCACGGGTACAGTTCTGGAAATAAGCTTTGATAGCATGCATTAAGGACGTGCATGGGCTGTTAGCATCTTAGTGGTTGGCAAAAGAAACAGAATTGCAAGTTGTTTTGGTTTGGGTTTTGTTAAGTTTTATAACAATCTCTCTAAAATACCAGAAACTTAGAGGGTTTAGATTAGTATTTAACTTAAACAGCAAGCAAAACAAGAACAAGAAATCCCCATGTAATTTTCTCCCTTAAGAGAGACAAAGAGAAGGCTTACAGCTTGACTTGCACTTAGTTGCCTCTTTAAAAGGGGTGGATAAAAACTCAGGCTTATATAAACATGCCATACACCATATCCTAAAGTTGTTACATCAACAGACCAACCCATAATCTTTTCCATGGTCTTCCATTCAAGGAATCAGATTTTTCCCCTCTTCAAGAGAGCAACAGCTGATGCCAAGATGAGCAGCCCAGGGGACTGCTGGTACATGCACCTTGCTTTGGCTGCAGTTGCTCTAGGATAAGCTTGCCTAACCTTGCATCGTTTTCACAAGAACCCAGAAGCCTTAAGATCGTTTAGGAGAGAAAAAATAATCAGTGTGTCTGAGGACATCAGGCTGGGGTTCAGGTCAATTCGCAGCTCCACTATCAGCTTCCCACACAACCTGGGGCACTTGGGCTCTGGCTTCTTCCTTTGCATCCCCTGACAATGCCATCCGGGGGAGGGGGGGCAGGAAGTTTAGAAAACCCAACTTATCTTACCTTTCTTGATTATTCTTCACAAGCAATTTAGGTTTAAATATCTTTTTGCATATATTCTTTGTATTCATGACCTAAGTTGGATTTTGCATTTGGGGTGAGGGTATTCAGCAGCAGTAGTGATCGCAGTCTGAACCTGAGGCTCTGTGAGCAAGAAGCTGTTGA
Organism: Agapornis roseicollis; assembly: GCA_002631895.1. Taxonomy (NCBI): domain Eukaryota; kingdom Metazoa; phylum Chordata; class Aves; order Psittaciformes; family Psittacidae; genus Agapornis; species Agapornis roseicollis. Next base: position 38,473 of record NDXB01003591.1, on the reverse strand, counting down.
TGCACGGCCCTCCCTGTAATCCTCCACAGGTATCTTTGGACTTCACTTGCGAGACAACATGCAGCTCTGATCTGCTCTGCACCAAGTTGTGTCCCAGTTTGCAGAAGCAAGATAGGCATAAAGTAACAGCACCAGGCCAAGAAGAGCAATCAACAGATGGAGGAGAAAGTTCTTGTTTCATACACAGACGTTACCATCCATCACAGCCAAATATACAGAATGTCTCTTGTCAAAGGAATTCAGACTCAGGGCAGCAGGCTGTAACATGAAATAGCTGCTGCACCTACACAATGCGATTGTCAGTTCTCCAGAAAAAGACATTATGCATGTTTCACGTAACAGCAACAGTATGAATGAAATCAGCTGGGCTGAGAAGGATGAGCAGTACTGACACAATGCATGTGCCTTTGTTTGCTGAAATACTGTTCACAAACCCGATTTCTGGTTAAAGGCAAAAGTTTACAAATGCTACAACACCTACATCTAGACCTCAGAAGCCTTGCAAGAAAACGAACTGGAATCAGAGAGAAAAGATGGTAAATAATAGTTTACCAAACCAGAATATAACTCGTAAGTTTTAGAGTGTTCTGAACGGTTGACTAGATAGAAATTGGAGGAAAATAAGTCACTGATTGTTTGTTGTCTGTGCACAAGTCCTTCATAAAGCAGGCCTTGTGCTACCTTGTGCAGGACCCTCAACACAATTCCCTCTGTTGCCATACCATGTGTTGTTTCTAACATTTCAGACCTTTCCTATCAATATGTGTACACCAGAAAAATTAGAGACCTGAGAAAGTGATGTTAAAGTGATTGGGAAGAGGGGCAGCACAAAAGTCATCCTCTTTCCATTCCACCTTCTCTTTTCCTCTGAGTACTGTTTCTATTGATAAGGGAAAGTTGAAAATGGAACACCGGAATAGTGTAGGAACAATAAAAGGACACTGGAATGGGGGGCCTGTCACCACCATTCGGTGTTTGTTAAACAGAAGAAGGTTGTCAGTTCTCTCTCTTTTTTAGCTCAGGAAAAAAAAAACCAAATATCCCAAAGTCTATTTCACCTGAATTAGGAAACCATGAACCGGGCTGTACAGCTGGAGGGGGAAAAGTTCCTGCAGCAGTGAGCTATCAGATGGCTCAGGCCTCCCTGAAGCTTCACCCTTACCTAAGTTAAAACTGATGGCAAAACCCTGGTCTAAAGAGAGCAGTTCATAGTTATTGCTTCAGACTCTAATCATCCCCAGAGCTGCCCTAATCCAATGAGACGATGTCACGACAGGAATGTGTTGTCCTGCACCTCTCCGGTTTATGCAGTGCTAAGGCAGTAGTCCTAAAATCTCTAGCACCAGTCAAGTTCTCAATACAAATCTGATGCAGGTCAGACATTCAGCTTCCATCAAATTCACTAGAACTCATGTGACTCTTTAAGCTGGAAGAGGGAAGGGTAGCAGGGTAGAAACAGATACCCAGCATAAAGCCTTCGTATAAAGGAGAGCTACTTTTGGCTTTATAGTGTTTTGGTTTTTAAATCCTGTGACCGTGTATCAGAGGAGCACATCAGGTGGCTGTGACATTCTTCCTCCAATACCAGACATTCCAAACCAGATTCGGTGTACTCTATAACCACAATGTGAGCTGCAGATAAGCCCAAAGATAAAGCAAACAGAAAGACTCCCTAAAAGCTCACATCTGACTATGTACACCAGTGAAGCCTATGTTGTCAGAGGGTTACAGGAAAACTTACTGTGGACTTAAGAACACTTACCTAAGTTATTCCAACGTCATGCCCTCCACTGAGCAACACTTTAAAACCCACTATTCAATGCATTTGCTTGACCTCATCTCCAGAACCTCTCCCTGTCTACAAACATTGCACTGCATGGTGGCTGTGCTGCTAGAGCCACAGCAGAGAAGGTGGCACGGGATGTCAGAGCTTAAGCAAAGAACTGCCTCATGCAACCCTGCCCTCCCCAGGTATTTGTTCCCAGTCCTGCACTGCCTCCTACTGACGATGCTTTTTCTGTACAGTAAGGCTATAAACTGATCCAGATTAAAAATATGGGGGGAAATAGGAGTATTTTGAATGTACTCGGGTAGATTAGTTCCCCCAGTCACTTGGCTACACAACACAGAAAAGGTGGTGCTCCAGAGCAGGAACTCTGCTCTGGTACCAGAAAACCCAAGCCCATGAACTGCATTATCACCACCACCAGTTATTTTAGGGACCTGAAATAACTTGATTTAAACCCAAGACCATTGTTGTCTTCTGCCAACAATCTGCAGGACATTTAGCAATTTGCTAATACCATTTTTATACTGTATATATACACATTTTATACACACACACTTCAATAAAATGGCAGTATGTAAATCTTTCAGTTCTGACATTAATGCTTGTAGTTCAAAACACCCCATATCGTTTCCCCTACCTTTTGCAGGCCCATGAAATGCAACCACCACAGCACTTTGCAGGTAGGTGGCAGTTGCAGCCATAGGAAATTTCAACAAAGCAGTCTCATAATAGCACAGTTGTCAAAAAACAACCCCAACTCTGACACCACCACGTCAGTCCCACACTTTCAGACTTGCATCCGTTTGGTTACCTGCAAACTTCTCTCCCTCCATCACAACCTGAAAAAAAATTGTTTTAAATTACGACTCCATTAGAATGCTGCTTAGAGGCAGACAGCTTATTTTGAAGGTCCCTCTAAAGCCTTTAGAACATGGACTGCAGCCCAAACCTATTTTGTTTACATTTATTTTCTAAAGAAACACAAATTATTTTTTTCACTAGCTGCGCAAACAGAACACGTTTCAGATTCAGTGATGTAAATCAAATATCCAATGACAGCTGAAAATTTGGTATTCACATCCAAAAGCTACAGCTGCTGAAGGACATTCCAAATACAAAATTACAGCAGCCACACGCAGTACACAGGTAAAATTTCCCTGCTGCATCTATGACTCCAACTGCGAGGTTACATCCACGCTGCACATTAACCAGGCTCCCGCTGCCTGTCTACAAGGGAGCCTCCTGCCCAGATTACAGATCCCACCCAACCAGCCTCTCAGCATCCTTCCCAACTCACAGAGCACTCTGCAACACTGCACACAGCACACTGGTACTAAACTAAGACCTGCCTCCCAGGAAAGACTGGGATTTATTCCTTTCTTACTCTGTTTCTGCTCAAAAATCAAACAGGATATCTTAAAATATCTGCAGTTTAAGTGAACCTGTTTGACTTTATCCTGAACACCATAAAGGAAATACCTCACACAGCCAGTATTGTTTCAGCTGGTAGGAAGTAACTGCTAAATAAAACATCAGTGCAGCATCTGCTGTCTCCCACTTGAGATTCAAAGCCTTAATCTGGTCACAAAAGCAGTAACTAGTAAGTTTGTGCAACCAAGCTCAAGGGCAACATCATAAAAGCAGAAATGAGAGTGTTCAGTTGTGCAGGCAATTTTCTCTATGTGAAAAAGGGGCAGCCAGAGAACTGGAACACCTCCAGAGGAGTGGGTAAGGCAAGTACAGTGGTGGCAGCCTCAATCAAGATGAGAGCATGGCTGTGTACCTAAAGAACGAAAATGAACTGACTCTGAAGCAGTACAGTTAAACGGGACAACTTTACCAGCATGACTATCTCCAAGCAGGAAAAGCAGTCTGTTTCCCACCAGGAGGTGCCTGAAAATCTGACTTACAAACAAACATGTCAAAAATAGCACCATGCTTACCCCATACAAAAAACCCCAAATCATCAGTGTTTAAACCCAAGCAGCTCATCTCTACAACTCTCCAAAGCACACCCTAAGCAAAATACAGCCTACATCGTTAAAACAGTAAAGACATACAAATTGACTATGCATTCCATTTCTGGATACACATGATAGAATAAACTTTAAATAAAACTTTCCTCTGTGTTTATAAATTCTGAAGTAGCACTAACCTAATGCTAACATATTTGATACCAAAATCTAGACCCATTTATTTAATAAAAAAATTGAGACTGGAATCTGGTTTTTAGCAAGTTATTATCAACTTAATGGAAATATTTTTAAAGTACAAAGTTATTAATCACATATAATTTGGTAAACTTTGACCTATGCATCTTACCAAGTGTCATTAACTGTCAACATGTACGAGAAAACAGAAGATGCATTGGTATTTCCTCCAAAAAAACTGCAGTTCTTTAACTGAGGAACAGAATACTTTTCTCCTAACAAAAAGAATACTAAAACCCCACTGTATTTTTCCCAAAGAAACTAGGTTTTCTATCAGGATGAGCTCTCCTTGGTGGATTTTAGCATAGTATAAGCTAGTGTGATTAATTTTAAAGCAATATATCCTATTTCATGTGCCCGAGTTACCACAACAGGCACGCATCACAATTTGTGGTCCATTACAGAACATGGATTCCACCTTGGATGAAGCTGGATACAGGTTATGCTCTGCACTGACGAATGGTACTTCAACAGGCAACATTCTGCAGGGCCAGTACTGTAATTGTTTCCATCCTTGAAATGAGAGACATTTTAAAAACACAAGCTTTCAGGGCAACTAATTCTTGCATCTGTCATCACATGTTATTGCCGAGTAATATGCAACCAACTGTAGCTAATCACATATAAATGGCATCTGTTACGCCACCATGCAATATTTTATCCTATGCCCACGTTGTAAAACATGACAGACAAGTACCATTTTAGGAGGAAAAAAAGGCTACTGAAAATACATCTGGAAAAGAAAATTCTCATTTACTTTACTGAAACTTGGAAAAGATCTTAAATAAAAACTATTTTATTTCCAATCTGTGCATTTGCATTCCCTCACATTAATAACAGTGATTTTTACTTTCAGTTATTTAGTTCCTACAGTATTTCAGTTGCAGACAGCAGCAAAAAACTTATTTGTTCCAACAACCTTCTCTTTGCGAGCTGAAGTCAGTAAAAAGACAAAGCGTCAGCTAACGTTAAGTTTTACAAAGCCTTGGAGTTGGTCTCAGTGCATAATCTCTTCCAAATTACATGTCAAAAGCCCATTTTCATTAAATACCAGATGTTAAAAGCAACACAACTGCCCAACAAAAGTGATTTTACAGAAGAATTTAAAGGATATGGTGACTTTACACAATCCTTTGGTTGAATTTACTAAAAGATAAGTTACATTGACAAAGCCCACAGTATAAAACATTTACAGCTTTATTATTTTTAGGGTTTACTTTAGCATTTTCAACGTTTACAATATAAAAGATGAAGACCCTTCCCCTTCAACAAAACAGATCACGACAGACAGTCTATTCAAAGGCACTCGTCTTGATTTAAGTTCGTTTGACACCAAGTTGATACTGCTATCGTCATTTTCTGGCCCAACAGTCTCTCAAAAAATTCACACAACAAAATGTATTATATTTGATGGCCAAGCACAAAAACATCGTGTATCATTTGGGATAATTCTTTTGCAAGTAAAACATTCAAGATCTCGCAAAACTCTGATTTTACCAGGCTAGGCCTTTGGCCAATTTTGATTTTTTTTTCCCCTTTACACGCTGTGCCTTCAGCTTCTTTCTCTGCCTGGAATTCATCCATATTGGGTACTGCCCGTGCTGGTCTAGAAGAGTTTTTTTGTTCCGTTTATTATCTACTTCCATTTTACAGTCACCTGAAAAAAAAAAAAGAATAAGAAGTTATTTGAGTGAAATACATGAATCAGCTTCACAGAAGCTTTTTGTTACCAGATTTCCCAAAACGCTGAACACATCCCTCCACACAACACTATCTGTGTGGGAAAAGCTGAAAGCTTTATACTCTGAAAGCAGTTTCCAAACCAATACAACTGCAACCAGGAACTTCAACAGCTGATAGCAGATATGCAGAATTTTCCCTCAAGGCCCATGTCTGGGAAAAGCACCTTATACTTTCAATCTGCCATCTGCTCCAGTACCACATATAAAAACATTGTGTGTGGTCTCCATCAAAAGCTACAACCAAACCGGAAGCTATAGGCTTGCCTAAACAGATGCACAATTAAATACTTTTTATGATGTAATGTTACATTAATTTGAGTGGAAGACAAAGAGACAGGTGAAGATAAAAGGAAAAGCTAAAATACAATGATGGCATAAAGTAGAAGGGAGACAGTGATGCTGGGTTTGCCTCAAGAAGTCAGCACAGGGCCAAGTCTAATGTATTTAGAGACAGAAATAAAGCATTAACTCAACATGAGCCGACTGCAGTGTGTGCTTGCAGCCCAGAAAGCAACCGTATCCTGGGCTGCATCAAAAGGAGCGAGACCAGCAGGTTGAAGGAGGTGACCCTGCCCCTCTACTCTGCTCTCGTGAGATCCCACCTGCAGCACTGTGTGCAGCGCTGGGTCCCCCAATGTAAGATGGACATGGACCTGCTCAAGTGAGTCCAGAGGGCACAAAGATCATCAGAAGTCTGGAGCACCTCTCCTATGAAGACAAGCTGAGCGAGCTGGGGTTATCCAGCCTGGAGAAGAGAAGGCTAAAGGGAGACCTTAAAGCAGCATTCCAGTTCCTAAAAAGGGCCCACAAGAAATCTGGAGAGGAACTTTTTACATGGGCATCTAGTGATAAGACAAGAAAGAGTGCCTTTAAACTGAAAGAGGGTAGTTAGATTAGATATTAGGAAGAAATTCTTCACTTTTAGGGTGGCAAGACACTGGAACAGGGTTGCCCACAGAAGCTGTGGCTGTCCCCATCCCTGGCAGTGTTCAAGGCCAGGCTGGATGGGGCTTAGAGCAATCTGGTCTGGTGGAATATGTCCCTTCCCATAACAGGGAGGCTGGATCTAGCTGATCTTTAAGGTCTCTTCCAACACAAACCATGCTATGATTAATCTCTAGGACCAGGAAGACTGTTGGTGACACGGTCAAGCTCAAGAACAGTGCTCCAGTTAGATAACACCACATGAATTCCATCTCATTCCATGTACAACTCTAAAGGCTTTGTCACAAATTTTATAAACAGGAAAAAAAAGACTTTATCTCGTGCCTGTGTGAAGTTAGGAAACAAAAAGTCCATGTGCTGCTTCACTAGTTCACATGCTGACAGTCTACCTGGATGCGCAGCACAAGTCTGTGCTTAGGGAACCCTGAAGTTGAGATACAAACACTTGCAGTCAGCAAAGAATCAGCACATGGGCCTACTGGCACAGCTGAAGGCTGATTCAGCGTGGGACAGGCAGCACAAAGTCCCAGCTCCAGAAACCTCCTGAGACACAGTAACACGTGAGCCTTTCTTAAGAGCAATCTTTTCCAAATGTCATAGGAGAGATAGCCTCCGACAACAAAATACAAGAAACCACCCCAAGAAAACCAGCTCTATCCAAGTAATCTTCTTTGATTCTTGTCCTGTCATATGTCTGAGGTTCATCTGTTACACAAATTCTGACTGCAAAAAAGCACACCCACAGGAAGTGTCAGCTGCAACGCAGCCTAAATGAAGAAATACTCCTGGACAAGAAGTACCTGTTGCTCATGCAGCACAATGCTTTCATCATACTTTGCAGTCTCAAGGATGCTACAGGAATTGGCAATAGGAAGAAACCTATTGAACAGAAGTGGTGCAAGGACACAAAGAAAACCTATCGAAAGGTTTAAAGAAAAAAGAGAAAATGACCAAGAAAAAAACCCAAAAGCTGTAGGTTATCCAAGTACACTCAGTAGATACCATTATAATGAAAAAAATCTGTGCTTGCCCACAAAGTTTTAAAAACCATTCCTGACCAGAGGCTATCCAGATCTTATTTTTTTTCTTCCTAACAACAAAACCTGAAATTATTTCACAGCATGCTGTGAAAAACACCTTAAAGCAAGACAAGAAAATGTCCCTAATGTTCACCTGTGTATTTTCTGGGGCTGGAAAATTATTTACCTATTCACGGAAAGTGCATATTCTGAATGAAGCTATCATCTACTTCAGTCCTTACAACTCTGTGAATGCTCCTGCACAGCCAGACGGTGCTGAAAAGTCCTCTCAAAGAAGACACTTAATTTTCACAAAACTTGTAGATGCTTTGTGAAATACATGTATTCTTAACTATGTCTGAGGCTGCTATCTCTCTACAAAGGGCAAGCGAAACTGGCCACTTGCAGAAAGGCTGCAGGAATGACAGACAGCCAGGCACCTGCTTCAGAAACCAGGTTTAAGACAACACTGTTTCCTACAGCTCCAGCATCAGAAGGCTGACAATGTTTCAAAACATTCTGGAAATTCAATTCTAATAATCCCATAAAGAACAACTTTTACATCTGGTACACAAGTCACAGCCATGGATAAAACTACAGATTATACTCCAAGCCACTCTTAACTGGGCAAGTATTTTTATATTGCATTCTATTTTCATTTTCAATACAGTTCACAGGGTCTGCTATTCAACCCCACATCACCTGTCTTTCCTAATTTCAGAAACACTGACATAACTGGCTGTGTGACTGACAGTGATTTCTAGCATTATTCTATATCCCACTGTGATCTCCCAAGAGTCTTCTGCATGCCACATAAAAAGCTCGTATCTGCAATACCCTAACAGCTTCAGTGGCAAAAACTGGAGAAGCAAAATGTACTATGATTTAGTCTGGACTGCAGTTCTGGAAAGAGAATGTGTCCTTCTGACTCCTGTCAAGTACATACCCACTGAAAACCTTTATTTCCACTGCCTGGGTTACTTCCTTTACAAATTACATCCTACACACAGACTATAGAGGAAGGTGGCATTATCTGTAAACAGCTAACAGTACCCATTCCTGCACCATGTGCAGCGCAGCATTAATTAGCACACACCTACCTTGAAGCAGTACATTTAAAAAAGGGGAGGGAAATCACCCTATTAATGATAAAATATCCACAAAATCACATTATATTTAGGTCCAACTTTTATAGAATCATGGAATAGTTAGGGTTGAAAAGGACCTTAAGATCATCCAGTTCCAACCCACCTGCCATGGGCAGGGACACCTCAGCTAAACCATGCTACTCAAGGCTTTATCCAGCCTGGCCTTAAGCACCGCCAGGGATGGAGCATTCACGACCTCCCTGGGCAACCCATTCCAGTGCCTCACCACCCTAGCCGTAAAGAACTTCTTCCTTATATCCAATCTTATATCCAATTCCTTATATGTTTAGTGTCCTCCCTAAACTAGGAGGGAATTAATACCCTATCTCCACTTTAACAGCAAATACAATGCTGTGATTAGAACAGCTTCTAAGCTGTTTCCAACAGAGAAACGACTCTCGATAAGATACTACATACTTTAAATCACGTTAATAAGCTTGTTCCACCAGTGACTGGATGCACAAAGAAGCTAGTATTGCAAAGTGACCGGATTCAATGACTTAAACAGCATCTTTTGGCTGTAAAAGATAACGATTCCGTGTTCCAACTGGGTAATCTCAACCTGCAATAACCGCATGCAAGGTCACGACAGTGAAAGTCCCAGAACAACGATAAGCAGTAATGCAGGCCGCCCCGACACGTGGATGACTGCAACACAGACCCCCTGGTACGCCGAAAACCACGCTAGGCCCGCGGTGGGCGAAGGCGGGCAGAGCAGGGCAGGGCAGGGCAGGCGGACACCCAAAGGAAGGGCCTGGGCAGCGCAAGGTTTGCAGCGGGGCCCTCCCCGCGGCTCAGGCACCGGCCCGCGAGAGCCCAACTCACCGCCCGGCTGCTCGAGGGCCCTGTGGGGCGGCAGCACCGTCGCCACCTCCTTGACCTCCTCCATGACGACATCAGCGTTGGTTCCCAAGATCTTTTTCAGCCTCTCCAGCTCCTTAGGCGCGTTCTTCTTCCTCTTCTCCGCCCGCATCTTCCTCCTCCATTTGCTCCTCAGGCTCTTGGCCATGTCCTGCGGGCAGGGAAGCGGGACACGGCGGGGAAGGAAGGGCGAAACCACCGCAGGACACCGGCCAACCGGTACCACCGGCACGCACCGACCTCGCGGTAGCTTGCACACCCCACCTGCGCATGCGCGGGCTAGCTGGGTAAACCCTGCCCACCCAGCGCGGCGCTGAGGGCTTTACCGTAATGCTCCGAGCAAGCGCGCAACGGCCGCTGTAGCCCCGCTCGGGTGTTAAAGGGGGAAAAGCGCAGTTTTATTCGTAGCTGTTGCCATGCGTTTCTTCATGAAACCCTAGCAGAGGAGGGAAACCCCCATGCTTGCCCAAAGCAGTTTGCAGTTGTGCTTCAGGGCGTCCAGAAAAGGGCAACGCAGTCTGGAGAAGAAGCCTCATGAGGAACTGCTGGGGTTGTTTAGGTTTGGAGGAGGCTATGTGGGGACCTTATCGCTCTCTGCAGCTACCCGAAAGGAGGCTGTAGGGAGGTGGAGTTATGTCTCTCCTCTCACGTAACAAGTGACAGGACAAGAGGAAACGGCCTCAAGCTGTGCCAGGGGAGGTTTAGGCTGGAGATCAGGAAAAATCTCTTCACCGAACGTGGTATCAGGTATTGGCACAGGCTGCCCAGGGCACTGATGGAATCACCATCCCTGGAAGTGTTCAAAACGCATGTAGATGTGGCCCTTAGTGACATGGTTTGGTGGTGGATTTGGCAGTCCTGAGGTAACAGTTGGGCTTGATGATATTAAAAGGTCTTTTCCAACCTGGTTGATTCTCTGATTCCATAATTCAACAGTAAAGTTCCAGCATGGAAAGCATCCACAGTCACTTCCTGTGATGTTTACCAAAGCCCTGCATTGTCTTTTTGTTAACCTGACAGAACATGCAAGCAGGAGCAATACCTGGACTTCAATACTGTGAAGAAAGCCTTTCACAACAGTTTGTACCCTGTCTGCCATTCCAAGAGCTCAACAGGTTGGAAAGCAGCCACTGTCACAGCTCCATTTCCCTGCCAGCAGACACTTGCCTGTCCAGTACAGGGCCGTTGTGCTCTGTCCTTTTCAGCACTCTGAAGTTCTCCAGCCTCAACTGCAAGAACACACTGAAGTTGTTCTGATTTTTATTGACAGGCAATTAACCTTCATCTACATAAACTGATAAATGCCAGAATCCATCTCCAAACGATTTTCCAGAACACAAAAATTAGGCAATAAATAAAACTTCAATGAAGAACATTCCCTTTGTTTTCCTCTGAGCTTCCAGAATGACCTGACAGCCCTGAACAAGAACAGAGTATCTCTGCTACAGACAGCATTCCATTTTACCAAACAAAAACTAGGGAGAAAAACAGCTTAGTAAAACATTGCACGATGATAAGCTCAGGCTACCCTTACATGGTACACATACTTGTAATAACATAGGAAACATTTCCAGCAGCTACAGAATAGCAGACAAAGCCTTCTTCTGGAGCAAACAGAAGCTGGCAAATTTCTAATCGTGAATTCTGTCAAGTGCAAATGAAGTGACTATAAAAGTGACTGAAACGACGACAGCATGGTAACTGCATAAAATACAGAATCTAAAGAAGAACCGTAGCTACATTAAAAAGCCTTCTCTTCTTTTCCTAAGGAAATATACACGGAATGAGAAAGTAATAAAGATTCAGTCTCTAGAAGACAGAACTCCATAGTCTGCAGATCATCCAAACACTTAACTTTTCATACACTATAGTCAAACCACATCGCTTTTGACTATTTTTTATTAAATGCCTCCAGTAAGCGTAGCAGGTGCAGGAACAGATCGATGATGTCCAAGTAGAGATTGATTGCAGCCAGTATGTACTCTTCAGGGGATAATTTGTGCATCAGCAAATGAGTGTCATAAATAATAAATCCACAGAATAGAAGAGCTCCAGCAGCAGCAAACACCAACTCTGTTGTCTCACTATAGAAAAACAGCTGGAGGCAAATAAAACATGAAAGAAAATTGTAAATGTAATTTTCTTTTTAATATTAAAATCCCTGTGTATTGATATGTCACACCTAGAACAAGGATGCACACTTTCTTTTTACTGTTATGGACACGTAAATACGGTATTATGATGACATTTCAGTATTCTTATTTCATATAGTCCTCAGTCCCACAATCTCCTTAACTGAGCAAAAATGTCTCCACTTAAAAGAGAGGAAGCTCCGGTCTCCAGAGTATTAAGAGCAGAAAAATTATAAGAACAAAACACAATTAAACCCCCAATCTCCTTTTCATTGTCTCAATCAAGTAGTGGATCTCAACTGACAGATTTTGTCAATTGATGCAAATACCACTTTTACACTAAGAACAGCATCCAACAAAAATCTGAGCTAGAAACGAATGGTCAAAAGATCACCAGCATGATCTATAATGGATCTGGTTAGGGATTTTCATTCATTAAGCTATATTGCACTGTCTAAAACCTTTTTGTTACACTAGAATGAAAGTTTTGTATTAAAGAATATCTTTTAACCTTGAAAAAGTATCTTACCCTCAAGAAACCCGACAAGATTAAAATCCACAAACAAGCGAAGAGGCTGAAAAAAAACACATTCAACTGTGAGCAACAATACACTTCCTTTTAAATTTTACTTACAATGTTTTCCCTTCTTCTAAAACCTCTTCACATTATATTTGGTAAGTAACTGCCCCTAATTCTTAGATGCCAGGTTTTCGTTGGTATGAGCAGTAAAACTCAGGTTTATAAAGCTGTCAAAAGCTATGTTCTAACTACCTTTTAAAAAATATGTGGAGCAGCTGCCTTCTGTCTCAGTGAAAAACCCAGATAAACTATTTTTCTAGTCTAGTATTATAGTTTTAAGATTCATAACCACAGAAAATAATTTCTTACCAAGAAAAGCAGAATCACAAAAAATTAATTATTTACTGAGTTAACACCCTCTCCCCCTTGAAGCAGGTTCTATTGACCTGCATTTCTTATCATATCTGCAAAGCTTGCTTTGAAAAAGGAAAAATCATCTTAACAAAACAAGAAAAAAACTCATCAATATGACAACATACCCTGCTCCAAATCTGCTGAAGTCTCTCTTTGACTGCAAGGTATATGCAGTCAGACCAAGAAATACAGCAGTAGTAAGAATAAAGGAGTGCAAGACGATGGAGACATCACAGAAACTCACTATAAAAAGAAAAAGTAAAGTGTCATTTAAGGAACACTACACTACGTATTTGTGAAGTTTTCTTTTGAGGAAACAGAAGTTTAAACTTTCACAGACAGGAAAAAAAGTCTTAACTGTGAACAAAAAAAGTAAATTATGCCTGAATTTGCCTTTGCACTTCAAAATCATGATCATAGAAGTCATGGACCTTGCACTAGCTAAGTCTGACGGTCACCTTAGAGCTATAGCTTCTTAAATGGAAATAACAGATCTTCCCTAACCACAATTAAAAAAAAAAAAAAAGCATTTTAAGCATAGATGTGAGAGATCTTAAGGGAAAAGCTATCTGAATTTTTCATGATACTGAAACAAGGGGAAACAAATCAGTCCTATGCAAAGGCTCATAAAGTTTTGCTTAGACAGGAAAGATAACACAAGTGAGTGGAACCTTTTTCTTCCCTCCTTCCTCCTTAATTCTTCCTTCCTTCTTTTCCCCAAACAATCATTTTTTTTTCCCCCAGGAGATCACAAGCCACAACAAGGAGGTTTCATCTTATGTTAGAAACTATAGTGGAAGGTGATAACTTGTCTGCACACTGTTCCATCTCAACCCCGACAACAAAGTAGAGAACCCTCCAAACTCTGGAGGAAACTGAGGGAGAAAATAAGGATATTTCACTTGCTGATCAGCTCTGCTCAGAGCTGCTCTACAGGAAAGAACAGATGAGTGGCTCTACAGAAAGAACAGATGACACAGCTCATTTTTGACTTCAGGTTCGTGCAGTTTCAGTTCTGGATCAGAATCCAGCTTCCTCCCTTGATTCCCTGTTTTTTGCTAAACTCATAGCACTGTCATTAACATTTTCAAACAAATATTCAAAACGTTATCATTTTAGTCACATCTAGGAAATCTCAGATGGCAATTAGGACAACATACTGGATTCCTTTTCCAATTTCTTTATGGACTCAGACAATAGGATGGCTACCATTTACCTGTGATAGCAACTGTCAGTGCTTCCAGCAGGGTCTACAAAAAGTAAAAACAAAAAATTACAAGGATGAAAAAAAACCCAACAAAACAGACCACAAAACACTTACACAGAGACTTCACGCACAGTGCCTCCATTCTGCTACATAATCCTAGCATGCATTACATTAGCTCTCTGGTTAAATCTTTGTATATGAAAACATGTTTAGTTTTCAACAAGAAAATGGCAATCATAGTGTCCAACTGTTCCAGAAGTTGTTGTGTTACATGAAAAGAACACAACATAAACTGAAAATGAATGAGAGACATCCCCTATACAAAAGTGCTATTTAGATTTTCCACTCAAAGCACATGGCATTCTTATCACACTTCTTACACTCTTTTCAAGGGGCTATAAAATTAATACACTCAATGTCTTGTTGGACAGCTAAGTGTCTGCATCAGCTTCCTTTTCCCACTTGGCCTTGTTTTGAAACAGCTAACTTTAAACCCACACATATTGATGTCTGTGCTGAAGGCTAGTATGGGCCCTGAGTTTTTCTAAAAGATAATTTCAAATTAAGTTTCATTACAATAAAATGTGAGAAAAGTCTCTATAATGTGAACCAAGAGTCCAGAAATAAGAGAATATTTAACCCATATTCCATTTAGATTGATCTATCATGGGTTTGACTCCTACTATTCCTACACAATGTAATACTTACACTGTCATACCACAAACTCCCACATCACATTTGGCCAAACTATTACATCACTCCTTGTTACAGCTGAACTTGTTGAAAGTTTTTAAACGTTTTACTTTCCTGCAAGAGTTCAAAACTCAGGAAGCATACACCTGTGTTACCATTTAAACAGTCTTATTTACTTACACAGCAAACCCTGTTGTATCACAAATGTAATTCAGGCAACTCCTAAAGCATCAAATTCTAACTGTGCTACTGTGACTTCTTTCCAGAAGACTGATTTGCTTACATAAGCAAAAATATCCAAGATCCACATTTAGCCCATATCTAGAAATCTGCAACATCAGGCAGGAGACTGGAATTTGAGGAGAGCTCTGAGTGACCTGCCTGTGTTCAAAACATGCCCAGAACTCAGCATCAAAAAGCCAACAATTAAAGAAATAAACACGTGTGGCTGGTTGTATTGGATCTTTGCTGGAGGCTGGCCAATAAACAAGGTAAGAGAAATGCCTCCTCCTTTCCTACTTAGCAATTTAATAGAAAAAAGTCACTAACTTCAACGTAACAATGAGGGCAGATGGACAGATATAATTATACACACAAAGGGCAGGCAGGGGAGAGCTTGCTCAATCTGATTCCAAGTTCTAACACTCTTCCTAAAAAGATACTGGAAGAAACCTGACATAGAGGCTCTCCAGAAACAAGCTGTGAAGAGGATCTCCAAGAAGTAACTCAGGCTTTTGGAAGTTTATAGGGCATCTTTTGAGGAAGACAAGAAAAACCAATTACCCACCACTAGTTTGCTTCAAGGAGCTCATCACAATGAAACATATTCTAGGGACTATTAAAACTGAATTTATATAAATACTTACAAATCCAAAAAGCAGGTATAAATTAACAGGATGCTGGTGTCTGTAGAGGGTCAGTGCCACTATTATAGCCAAAGATCCCAAACCAGACACCAAAAGCAAGGCAGGCCTGTAAAGTTCCATACAAAAAGTCATCAAAATTTGAAAGAAGTATCTGGAAGATTAAAAACCAGCTTATCTAAAAGTAATTTTTAAGTGATCACCTAGATAAGGTACTGCTCCATATAGCTAAAGGAAATGTAAAGCAAGTTTTACAATAAAACTGATTGAAAACGTATCACTATAATCAGTTAGAAACAGCACAATCACAAGACATTTTTTTCATACTGAAACTGAAGCTTGCGCAGGAGTTTATCACCTGGAAATGAACCCATATGAAGCAGAAAATCCATCTGTACTAAACTAACAGTATTAAAGAACATGTAATATTTTAGCCTATTAAGAATGCCACATTCAGGGAACTGGCTTTAGTAAGCACCTGAGTGCAACAAATGTGGGCACTAACTGCACCAAAAGAAATTAGTACTGAACAGTAAGTATCCCTAGAATCAAATCATCCAGGCAGCCCTCCAAACAAAAACTGCACCATAATCAATCACAAAATTGCAACACTTCTAAATGAGCGGGATGATTCAAAATAATCAGATTTCAGTAGAAAATTGTAGTTTTACAACCTCTGTTGCATACAGTACAGAATACATTTGCATGTTTGCATACAGAAACATTTATACAGCATTTGATATTCCTTTTCCATCTGGGCTTTGAAATGAAAGCAAAAGCAAAGTCTGAAAGTACACCTGGGGAAAACCAGAAACTGGACTCAGTGCTCTCCACCAAGTTGCTCTTTACCTCTGCCCATCCACCACAGTCTGGGTTTTGAGACTTGGTTTTTTTTCCCATGAAAATCTGAGAAACAGAAAGAAGTAAGCCCACGGGAATTTTAGCAGTCCAGTTTTCCGGAAACCAAAACCCAACAACAACCAAAAACCAAAAGAAGATGGGGGGAAAGGGATTAAAAATACATGATACAGCTTTTTGGAACAGGTACCTAAACAACAGCATTCCAAACAGATGATGAGTAAAAGTAGATACTTAAGACCATAAAACAAGAAATGTCAATAATTCAGATGTCCTCCAATTCATATATGGGTTTTCATAGCATAATTATTATACCAAGCACTATTAATGAAATATTGATTTAAATAAACTTTAATAATAAAAATAAATTCTAATAATAAACCAAGGGAGAAAATGTCAGAGAAGAAAAGTTACTTCCTAATCAGGTTACAAAATTTCTATCACGGACTCAAAACACAGGGTCTAAAAATGATTAGACTATTGAAGCGTTCCAGAGCAACAAACTACATAAACGACACTTAACACAGGATAAACAGCTCCATTTCATTTTAGTATTTACCTTTCATGAACAAATGCCTGCACTGAAGTATAGTACAGAAAAATTGCTGATGTTACTGTGGTCAGAAGAACTTGAATGGAAAGAATGCTGTAGACTTTTCGCAGAAAAGCTAGAATAAGGAAAATAAAAATGAAATCATTTTTGATTTACACTTACAAAGTTCAAGAGTAAATCAGATAAAAGTTTTCTATTTGGTAAGGACTCATTAGAAACTATTCCATGAAAATGCACAGAGCTAAATGGGAAGCTATTTCTCCTTAAAAAATTGCAAATTCCAGGAAAATTACATTTACTCCTGGACAACAGTATTTAAACAAGAATAACAAAACAAATGCAAAAAACACTTGCAAGGAATTCATACTCTTTAAAAAACTACATATACCTAATCTCACCAAGAAATTGATAACAGTATAAAATCTCCATTACATTAGTGATG
Organism: Agapornis roseicollis; assembly: GCA_002631895.1. Lineage (NCBI taxonomy): Eukaryota > Metazoa > Chordata > Aves > Psittaciformes > Psittacidae > Agapornis > Agapornis roseicollis. The sequence goes on along the minus strand of NDXB01003591.1, from coordinate 21,077 downwards.
TCTAATGGACATAAATGAAGAAAGATTAACTAGCAAGTTCCTGGGAAGGCAAAAACTGCCATAAAAGTTGGGAAAACATGTACAGCAGTATCTATCTGATTGACCTTCCACCATGTTAAATGTAATTTATCATAATTTGTAACTTGCATAGTACTGAATGGGTACATACAGATACAAGCTTAGAAAAAAAAAAAACAAACAACTTAAAAATCCCAGAATTAAGCTAACAGGCTTCATAGATCTAGAATTCTGAAGAATGGTTCAGCACATACAAATATATGATACATATGTTCCCCATATGGAAGGAGACCAAACCCATTAGGTAAAATGCTCTGAAGAGTAAGCTTATGGAGATAATGGATTCAATCTTTAGTAGCACAGCCTAAACAAGTTTAAAAGCACACACCATGAGAAGCTGAATGACCTGTGTGCAGCAGGTAAAGTTAAACGCACTTGTAAGCCATGAGGGAGTGGGGCCTATTTTGTTACAACAAACTGAACAAACCTGGAAGTAGCCTGCTAACTACCACAGCCTTCTGCCCACGTTACTAGATGCATCAGCAATTCTGCTAAAAGCAAGAGCTGGTTTATGTTGTTTATTTTCCAAACAAGATAAAACTTTATTTTCATAGGAAAAGGACTCCAGTTTATCAGAAATATCTAATGAATCGCTGATTAGAAACCTTATACAAGAGCATTTGAGACCTGCGTATTAACAGCAAAGCAATACTTCATGACCTTATAGCACACAAACACTTCAATGGAAGAGACAGCATTTCAATCCCTCACAGAAAAAACTCAACTCTGTCGGTATCCTGCTTAAACTACTCTACAGGGCACCAATTTTGGCAGGTATGCACCTCATGTATGATGTTTGGGCTTCAAAACGCATCACTGTGGGGAAAATAGAGTTTACTATATATTGGTTTAATCCCTCTGATAGTAAGATGTGCCCCTCTACGCATAATGACAGAACCTATAACTGGAAACTCCTTTTCCTTGATGCTACCTCCACCTCTCCCACTGATCGTTAACCCGGGCCGAGCAAGGCCCTTGCTGCCCTCTCACAGCCTGTGCTCAGAAGGTTAAAACACAGCGCATAGCCCCAGCCCCGCTACAGGCCACAGGCGGCGGGGCTCACACACAGCAACGGCGGGAGCGCTGGGGCACGGCCCGGTGAGGCGGGCAGGGGCTGGGGGCAGCGGAGCGTCGATGTAACCCCCAGTCCCTACCCATGCGGATGTGGACGCTGGCCGAGGCCACGTTGCTGCCATAATTGAAGTCATCTTCGATGGAGCTCCGCGGGTACAGCTGCTCGGCCGCCGCCATCGCCGCCACCTCCCGCTCCAACGGCGACAACCTCTCCGCTTCCGGGACGGGACGGGCCGGGCCGTCGCTCACCGCACCGCCAAGCAGGGCCCTCTGTCGAGCGGCCGAGCTGCTCGATCGCGGCGGCCTCTTCGGCGGCCGTGCCCCGCCGGTAGCGGCGGTTCGGTGCGGTGCGGTGCGGTGCTGTGCGGTGCGTGATAGCGGGTCCTAACGGGACTGCCCCGGGCCGCTGTGAGGGGCGGGAGGGAGGATGAAGAGAGCCGTGGGTGCGGCGGTGTGACCTTGGGAGGGAAGAGCCCCCCGCGTCTCTTGGCCTTTCCGTGCGGTGTCTGCACGGGTTGGGCTTCCTGGGGAGATGTCTCCTGTCCGCTGGCATTTACCTACGGCAGACCTGCCCTGCGCACCATGCACCATGGCTTGAGGGAGCGTTGTGGTTGTGTTCACCTTGAGCGCCGCTCCTGTGTCTGTTGTAGGTAGGACAGGTCTGGAAAGGAGGTTCCAGTGGTGGTTTACCTTGTGGAAAGTAAACCAGTATGCCAAATTCACTGGTGTTCACCTGGGATGCACGGGATGCAGAACGAGTTCTCCAGCAAGCTGGGGCTGCCCACAGCTGCAAACACACAGCTGCAAACACACAGCTGCATTCAGGAATAGCCATACAAGGAGCTTCGGGTGTTAATGCTTTCCCTCCCACTAGAGATGTGTTTCACTTCCATAAACCCTTAATACAAAATAGCTATCTTCTCATTTTGTGTCCTGTCCTTCAAAGTCAACTCAGTTTCATTCAGTAGAACACAAAGATGCTCAACATTCCTCAGATTACCACGTAGCACTTTGGACAGTCAGACTTTGATCTCATGGAATTGCTCCCTTTTCCCTTCCCCTCTCCCCTATTGCCCAACATGGTAGCTCACATCTAGGAATCCACAAAAACTTTAAGATTTTGGGATGTGGGATGGGGAGTGCAATATGTTATTCTTTAACACCTGCCAAGAAACTGAAGTGGTAGACACTTTAGAAATGTATGGAATAGACTAGACTAAACGTGCTTTTAAAAACTGGAAAATAGTGGCCTCTGCTGTATTCAGATTCTGCAGGGAGACATAAATAAACGATACGATTCCGTGATGAAATGATTTTGAGCAAAGTTCGACTGAGCTGGCTGAAGATGCTGCATCTCAGTTGCAGATACAGAAAGTATGAGCATGACTCTATAATCTGGGAAGTATTTATGGTTTTCCTAATGTCGTTCTGCATTTCTAGTTGCTGCAGGCCAGTATCTTTCAGCCTTAACCCTGAATTTGGAGATTTATGCATAGCTTTCATTGCTGAATAATAACTTCTGAAATAACAACACTGCCTGCTTTCTTGTACGTGGCTCTGCAGAAGAACAGCACTGATGGTTTCCCAGAAGCAGCATTTAGAGCTCTGGACAAGCATCCAGGGTTGCCTTCTCCTCAAACATGCAGTGCAGTTGTGAGATATGTTTATGTGATTCATGTCAATTTATTGCATAATAAAGTATAATTCTCTTAAAACCATGGAATTTTTGACAGATCTATATCAATTTTGTTACTGTTTTCACTATTGGTATTGTGTATAAAACGTTTATTAGTTATTACTTTATGTATCCTATTGTTACTTCCTGTATCTTGTTGGTCTCTCTCGGTTATTCCCAATTCATGCAGCATTGGGGGGAGGTGCCGAGAACAGGGGAGAATTCGAGAAGATTCTAGAAGGTGAAAAAGCGCATGAAAAAGGGGAAATGCCCATTTATGAATATGTATGAGCATAAAGAAATATAAACAGGATACAGGAGTGGGGGGTGTGCGTGTTGGTGGAGCGGAGACTCCCCATGTGCCCAGAGCTGTTTGCTTGCCTTTATTTGCTTAATAAATTGNTGCTAAAGAAAGAAACGCCCATTTATGGATATGTATAGGCACAAATTAATATAAACAGGACACAGGAATTGGGGTGTGCATGGTGGTGAAGCAGAGACTGCCTATGCACCCAGAGCTGTTTGCTTGCCTTTATTTGCTTAATAAATTGGATACTTTATTTAAAATCCTGTTTGGATCAAATCGTTTATAACACAGTTTTCTTTAAAATGCCTGTCAGAGGTAGCCTCATTTCCGTGTGAGAAACAGAAAACTTCAGAGCATTGCTGCGGGGTTGACTCCTGCAAATAGCTTGAGCCTGGAGGTGGTTGAAGAAGGGATGTAATAGCAGTCATCTTCAAACACTTTGCAGAAGGCTGTTTCAGTTCTCCCGCTGTGGAGAGAGTAGGACCATGTAGTGCGGCTTAAACTGCAGTAAGGAAGAGTCAGGGTGAAAAACTGAGACCTTTTTGAGGGTAATCAGGGCAAAGCTGTGGAATAGCTAGCCTGGGCTTTAGGCACAGGCTAGGAGATGAGAGGTTGCAGGAAACAGGCATGTGCACCTTTGCTCTTTCACACACCCTTCTCCTGTGTGGAAGGTGTTGATCTGATGTAAGCCAGTGGGTTTATTTCAGAAAGGCAGGACACAAAGCAGCAAATGATTCAGTGACATTCATTACTCACGAGCACAGGGTGGGAATGGAAAAATTATTTGCACCTGCAAGACTGATAAAGCCTGCAATTTTCATGCCAAAAGAGAGCGTCATTCTTGTCTTAAGGTACTTTTCTGTTACCTGCAGGCTCGCTCAGAACGCACTGTGCAGTGAGCAGTTCTTTGGAGTCACTGAACTGAACGAAGGTTTAATAACACCAAGCCTGGCTGAGTTTTTTCAATGTCTTTGCAATTTTCCATTCCTTGCTTGGGCAAGTATACCTTATAAAATGCTAAATATGCCTTATAAAAAGCAAAGTGTGCTTTACATTGCTTTTCTTTTCTGTATTTGATGTTTCCATAAACATACCTCCATTACACTGTTTTTATTTGAAACCACTGCAGTCCCACAGTGACTTGCTTGGGACTGGCTAGACGCTTCCACTCTGCATGCGTGCATGCAGGGATGAAAGAGCTTTCTGTTCTCTAGGTTCTGGTTTGGACTCTGGTATGGGGAAAGGAAGCTCGCTCTGACTAGAGCCCCGGTTAAGGACCACAAACTCCTCTGTGCCTTTTGTCTGCGTTACACAAAATCAGTGGCTTTGCTGGAAAAAGTCCATCTGGTGGTACTTGGGAAAAAAAAAGTCCATCAGGGGTACTTTGGAAAGGTACTTGGAGCATTGCCAGGATTCTGCTTCTTTCCAGAGGTTTGGTTTTAAATCACTGTGCCAGAGCCCCTTTGCTTGCTGCAGCTTCGAGCAGTGCTCCTGGAGTGACCTCTCTCAGCACCGCTTTGATGTACGTCTGTGTATCTTCACATCATCATGACTGTTGTTGAGGCAGGACACAGTGGTCTCCTCTTCCCAAATTGCAAAGCCCATGACCTCTGTGTGGCTCCATACAAATGCACGAGACACGACTGCAGTAGCATTGCTGGAGTGCAGGGTGTGCAATTACAGGAGTACGGAGTCACCCATGGGGCCCTGTGGCTGCCTGCCAGCCTTTCAACAAGGAGGTAACATCCAGGCAATTTGTGCGAGGAACGGCACGGTGCACACAGTTCAGATGCAAAGTGATGTGGGAAAACAGAGAAGTTTGATTACATAGGTGCATCCGCATGACCATGGACCATTAATTTATCCCCAGGTGAACTTTGTTCTCTTAATTTTGAAATAGCCGGTTAGCTAAGCTAGAGGGATCATTTTATTGTGTGGCCCTGAGGAATCTTAATTTGAAGAAGCTTTAAGTTACTGTGAAATTATTGTTGCACTCAAAATACGAAGTTTTCCATAAGAACTGGAGATAATCTTGTAATTGAGAAGTTCTTCCAGATTATATTTCAAAATATGCAATACATAGCTGCAGAACTGTCATGATGTTCTTACAGGGTAGAAGAATAACTGAGAAACTCAGGGACAGATGTGCCATCTGTTGCTCTGAAATCCCTAATAGTGGATTTTCAAATCCACTCATAAGGAGGAGAAAGTTTATCTTCTTTAGCACTTATAGTTTCATGAGAAAGGCTCTACCCTTTCACAAGTAGGTCACCAAACCAACCTGTCGTTATTCCAGAATGAAAAACATTTCTCAATGTTATTTCAGTCTGCTTGAGCCCTCATCTTTGACTAATGATATGTGTAATCTTTTTTCCTATTAAATCTCATCTCCCTTACCTATTTTTTCACTATACCTCACCATACTGTAATTTGATTAGCTCCATTATTTTTTTCACTGTGTTTTGTTGATAAAACACACCAGGTTAGTTTTGGCTCTTTGAGTCACTGGAAGATACAAAAGAAGTGAGTTGTGGCTAGGAATGGAGCTAGCTGGTAGCCCTGGTCCATGAATGTGAGGGTATGAGCTTACCTGCCAGGGAGCACAGAGGAGGTAAACTGCCTGGACCTTTATTTTGAGGACTTGTAGTGGATGAGGGAGTTGATTCCCTCTCATGACTGAGAACCATAACAAAGGATGTTGTTTGCCATAGTGTGTTTGGCAGAGGATATATATTTGTGTTCATCGTGACTATTGCAAAGAGGCAGGAAAACAGAGGTGTGCAGGTGATCTCATACACGTGTGCCAGATATGTAGATGCTACTCATCTGCATGAGGCAGAAACAAGATCCTAACGCAGATACTGCAAATTACTTCCCTGTTGCTTCAAGGTGCCTTTCTGGAAGTCAGAAAAGAATAGTAGAGATCCCTAAATACCACACTTGGTCCAGCAAAAGTGAAAAGAGCTGAAGAGAGGTCTCTCACCTGAGTGGTAATTAATGTTTAAATACCATTTTTAAGAACATGAGTGACTCTTGTGTAATCTTGGCATTCTCAGGTACTTGTAGGAAGGACAGTGGCTGATAAGTCAGCCAGAGGTTTGTGAAATCAATATTGAGTTTTTAGCTAGATCTGCATATTCCTTTCGAAACCTGCTTTTGAATGATGTGCCTGAGAACTATTATTCGTTGATGTGTCCTACCTTTGTAGAGATTATGGCCTGGGCAGTCATCTCTGTCGAATTCAGCACTTTGTCAGCACTCTTGTCAGCATCATCCCCACTTGTCCTCTGAAGATGTTTGGACAAACCCTGCCTCATGCGAAAAACTTCTCAGATTTTGTTTTGGAAGTGGAATTAGGGTGAGCTCTGTCCAGAGCTTTTAAGGACTGAGATGTATTAACACTAAAGGTTGATGCTGTGACTTGAAAAGCAGAAGCATCACTGCTGCAGCAACAAAGCAGCTCAGCAGCCCCTGTTCATTTAAAAAGAATGTATTATGTATGTCACCCTATGTCCAACCTTGTAGGTTTTGCTTCCAAGGATGTGTGTTGTCCAGTAAAATAATCAGCTGTGCTGTTCTCCAGAAGGATGTCTCCACCAAGAGGTGAGCAGCCTAAAGAGTGGATTTACACTCAAGAGATCTGTGATCTCTGTGGTAGCTGTCAGCCCATTACCACTTGGGATCAAAATGTCCACACTGCAGTTGTTAACATCCACCTTTAGAATATGCGCTAGTTGAGTGGACTGTAGCATGTAAGTCTTGCAAAAAAGGTCCTGTGCTAAGACAACAGCTGTGCTTGAGCTCTCTCACTCTGGAAAGTGAGGCATCTAAGTTATCTAAACAGGGGAAGGAGAGACACCCTTTATGTCTTTTGCTTTTCAGGAAAGCACAACCGTACCAAATGTATAGGTCAATTTAATTTAAGGGAAGAGATTTTCAACAGTAGTGTTTCATTTTAAACCTGTTTCAGAAAACATTGATGTTAAGCATGCACAAAAGCAGCCAGAATTATGTAGTAGTGGTAGTTATGTGAAGAAAATGAGTGATCCAGGTAAATCTCTGCTGTAAATCCCTACTGTCATTTGTGTGAGACCTGACTGAGCATTCTGTGCGCATGCATCATTTGGGGCACATCTGCATTGTATTACATCCTAATCCAGTCACTCAACACTGCTTTGGGGTTTTACAGATTCTGAGAAAAATAGCTTTAAAATTATTTCAGATGATGGTTGTCTCTGTATCTGAATGAGTCAGCCATTAAAGTGATTGATTCCTTAAATCTGATACTTGGTGCTAGGCATCTAATCTAAGTAGAAATTTAATGTCTCTGCTAAAATATTAAACACATTCATTAATGCTTGCCAACAAAATAATTGTACTTGCAAGTGAACCCATTTAGTGGTGCTTTTGTGGCCAAAATACCTGATTGTTCACAACTGTTGTGCAGATCCTTTCCTTAAGTTAGCAGCCATGTTTTAGGTGCGACCATTTTTCCTTCAACTGAAAGTCACAGCTGGGGCAGGATTCTGCTTAATCATCTCTGTGAGGCCTCTGAAGGGAAGGGCAGATGTGACAGTTAAAGTATTAACATCATTATAGTTATTGATGAGTCTTTGATAACCTGAAGTTTTGGGGGACCTGGCCCTTTATATTCAAACATTAATTTCTCCTTTTTCAAGCATAACTATAACAGGGAGAGAGGGATCTCTGAGCTGGCTTCTGAAGCATTCACTTTCAAGGTCTTTTTGTAAGTAGTGGATCTCAGTCTGATGCTCTAGTATATAGCAAGACTGAAATACCTGATTTTGTGTGACTGTGGTGCAAGTCATTCTAGGTGTGTTTTACTTTCATAACCTGCCCCAACTATTCCATAGCTTTTGTCAGACTGATGTGCAGAAGCAGAGCTTTGGGCACGTATACGTTCTGCATGGGGGACCGTTTGTAGCAGTGGTTATGATGATCTGGCTGCTTCTAAACAAGAGCTTTCTAAAGGCCAGTCTGCAACATACACATTTGTTTAACTCATGTCTTTAATTGGCTGTGCTGAACTTTGTAGAGAAATTAAGGCACGACACAGCAATTGTAATGGCCCACTGATAAAAATACATAGAACTCAGTGGGGTTTCTCTCTTTTTCTAGGAAACAATTAGTATAGTGCACATGCCTGAATCTCATCATTGAGGTAGAAAATGCTTAAATATGCTTTGATGGACAGTTTCTAGCCGCACCAACGTGGGAAAAGATGCTTTTTGTCAGCCCCACATATAATTGTAATTCTCATTGAATTTTTTTCTGTAAATAGGTTGATGCTGGGAATATAGTTTGAGCTCACATGCTTTCCTGAAATTCATGCTTCCCATGATGGCAATAAATTACAAAACTCATGTTAAGTGCCTTGGAGTTCTCATAAAACAAATGTGGATTTTTCCTTTGGAGGCTTACTGTCGTTCTGCATGTGTGAAGTTTGTTACTTACATAGAGAGCAGAAAGCAAATACAAAACTGCTGCATTTTTGTAATTGTACATGTTTCAATTCCTCAACAATCTAGCAATGTGTAGATACCATTTATGGTATCACTGGTAGTATTTCTAAATACAGACTAACCTTAGCACAGTTTTGTTTTGGCTGTGAAACTCTGGCTTCATCTCCTAGCTTACATCAGCCTAAGCATTAGATATGTACCACTGTGTCCCATCCCACTGATACCACCATCCTGGAGTAATAAAGGATAAGGATTCTACTTTGATTAATAAAAATTAACACTGGGACTGAGTTTTCCTCTGATACAAATGTCTTTTAGGTGGAAAGCTGTTGATTAACAAAATGCCAAACAGGTTTCTCACAATAAGAAAGGGGGTTAATGCATCAAAATATGTATTGCTTTTGAGTGTATTTTTTAAATTAATATCCATAAAAATATGATTTTTAAATAGCAGAAAAAGAAAAGATTTTGCTTTCCTGATAAAGTCCATTACCAGCTCAGCAGCATCACTCAGATGAGTGACACAGATGAAAAAGTGGGCTGATGTGAAACATCTTTATGATATCTGTCTTTGTGAAGTATTCTGGATACACACCCAAAGGACAAAACAATCATCCACTGTATCTCTGGCAACATGAAAATCTGAACAGCAATAATGCTATTTTGTTTGCATGGCTTCATTTCTTTGCATTTGGTACTTGCTAAAAATGCATTACCGCCTCATTGTTAGTATTATTTACTTTTTATCGTGGACCTTGTTTTGGTCTTTGGAGAGATTGAAGAGCTCCAAAATGCAAAGAACACAAAAGAGCCTTCAAGTTTACCACACATTTCCAGCTGTGTTCCTGCCTTAAACGCAGGTGTAGGTGGTGAGTCCCTAGTGCCTGCCAGCAGTGCTTGCTCTTGATCGCAGCACCATTGCTGGGATCTGTGGTGTCTGACAGAGGGAAAATCCCCTGCAAGGAAGTCTCACTTTTCTCTCTGTGTCACAGTCCCAGAGAGCAGCCTCAGCATCCTTGTACCTCTCTCTTTTCAATTTCACTGGTTTCAATTCTGTGGACAGAGCAGTGAAAAGAGTGTAATAGTGGTGACAAAAACCTTATACCCCCATATCAACTTTAAACCATCAGAGAGAGAAGAATTCAGTGGAAAATTGCTGGCTGGAGAGGACAAGTTTTTGAAGTCCACAAAGCTGAGACTCAGAATCAGAAATATGCTACTAATTTTTTTTGAAGCGGGTATAAGGTAGAAATAATGCTGCTGTATAAAAACAAGGTTATTGCCTTAATGAGAGCTTGCTCAGCAGTCCTCTATCATCTTAGCTGAAACAGCCTTAACTTTCTTAGGCAACAGATCTTGTACCTGGATAAGTGAGGGCTTCCAAAGAATGGATTGGTGCTAAAGATACTACTCTGTTATTTCTGGCAGTGGTTTTGATCTACACTAGCTTTAAGGCTACTACCTGGGCAGTTTCAAAGATTTCACATGGAAATGTTGGACTGGATCCAACTGTGGGATATGGTAGTCCAAAGTGTGTTAAAAATACAAATATAAATAACAGAAATAAAACAAGGCTGAATTTTGGTTTCATGTTGACAGTTGAATGTTTTAATAATGTGTGCTCCTTCTTAATGTCCAAAACATTCTTTTTTTGCACAATTCCATTCAGGAATTGTGTGTTGTTTCTAGGTGTCTTTATTTGCCAGTGCTTAGGAGTACAGTAGCCCAGGGACTAGCCTTGCTCATCAGTCAAAGTATGTTCAGGAGCAGCTTGAACCTCTTGGAAACAGTGCGTGTTTCAGTCTCAACCTTCCTGGTCATGTTGAGGTTAGACTTCAGTATGCTTTAAATAACAGTAGCTTTCCTGCAAGTCCGGCTACAAAGAAACATCACGAGCAGCACAACATTAAATAATACAGGTTTTATGAAATTTGGGTTGAGTATGTACTCTGTACAGATAGGGGCTGAGATAACTAAGGGAGGCTCAGTGGAGCTGTGCCCTCATAATCCACCATGTGTGTGTGTAGTCTTTGGGTGACAGTAGTGGTAGCCATCCCTTCGAGCTAGCGTGCCAGGCAGGTGGTGCTGTGTGTACTCTGGAGTCTTAATTTTATCTATGTTTATTTTGGTGGGGGCTTTTGAAGGTTCTAGGTGGATTTAACACAAGCCAAAATCTAACTAAATGACTTGAAGTTTCACTCCCTAGGATAAAAGTGTGGAATACAACAAAAGAAGAAGGGAAATTTGCCTTTTGCTGTCAAGAATGTTACAAATAACTCAGTGGCGGGTGGCATTGGAGGTGATAGGAAATATCTGCACATGGCTTCATTTAATTGATGTACGTGTGGAAATACTGTAATGATTTTCTTGGGGTTTGTTATGTGGGGTTGTCTTGCAGTTTTCCAGCAATGACTGAGAATTCAAACTCCCTGCCACTAAAGCTTAAGAGCCACAGGCTGTTTGCATGCTGGTTCCTGGGGGGGACTTGGTCTCAGTCTGATTTCTGTTAAAGATTGCTTACTTAAAATGTAATTGCAGAAGAAACGGTACTAATTAGCACACATGTGCTCCCATGAACTGTAGTTTCTTCCCATTCATTATGGATAAAAGTGTGACCTGGATCTCTTACAGCCGTTCTGGAAACCTTCCCAACATGAGCCCTCCTGGGACCTTGTGGCTGCCTGCAAGCAAAGGAAAAAGAAAAGTCTTTGGTGTCTTCCCTGGTATATGTTTTTCTTACCTTTTGCTCTGGCAAAACCACTCTTCTTCTATGTTCCCCTGTGGCCCAAGTATTGGATGTAAATGAGGTAAATGACTTTGAATTTTCCCTTTACGATAGAGGAATTGCATCCCACATTAACAAGTCTTAAAGACATCTGTGCACTGTAATTCACATATGTATGTTTCCTGGCTAATAGATAGAGAAAACATGAAGAAACAGTGGAAACCCTTTCATTCAGAAACTGAAGCTTTGCAGTTGTGAGTTGATTTTATGTTTCAGCTTTTCCTTTTCACATTAGCTTCTTGCCAAGCTGCATGTAAACCTCCTTTGTCTAGAAAATGCAACCTTTCCAGGAGTAAAATATTCCAGGGGTTAGCTGAAACCAGTCTTAACAGTGCTATTCATCTGGCTTCATGCCTATGGAAGTTGTTAATGGTTGGAATTTATGTCACAGAACACATAATAATTTGTTAGAAGAAGCTGGATTCAGTCACTGCACAGGCATTTTTCTCTTCCTGTCATTATATTTTGTGAGGACTGACTTATTTCCTGCAACCTCAGCCCATGTGAAGAAGAGAGTGATAGAATTTCTGCGTAATTTTTCTGAGAATACATTTATACTCCAGATGACCTTTGGAGTAAACTTGAACTATCAGATTTTCCCACATATTTATAGCCCTGGCCATGCATCTTTGCCAGCAAATCTTACAGGCTTTAGCCACCAAACATTTATTTATGGTAAAAAACCAACTTGCGCGTGAAACACTACAGTAGAAGTTACATTACAGTTGAAGTTAAGCTTTCATTTATAGTCTTATTTTTCCTATATTGTCATCAGCCAATGTTCCATTCAAATTCATAAACCATTTACCTAAGATGACTCTTTACTTCATTTAATGACTTCCTGTGCTGATAACTATCATCCATGAAAGTGATTTTCCTGAGAGCACACTGGCCTATATAAAATACTGGTCCTTTCTACAGAGTGATCAAGGATTCAAAAGCTGCCCTATGCATAGCTTTCTCCATCCAAGATCACTTGAACTAGGTGGCTATTTCTCAGAGAATGGGCTGTTCTGTTTTATATTAAGAAAAAGTAATGCAGAATTTTCAATTTACAAATAAATACTGTCAATTCCATTTTGTGTTAGACTTTATAAAACTATTTGCTTATACATTACAAGGTATCCTGCTTCTGAAAGAGAAAATGTTTGCTGGAGAGTACTTTTGCTTTGAGAATTTGTTCTGGATTTATGGTTGGGATTTTTGGCTTCTATGTGTGGCTACACAGTGCCCTGTACATGTTGCCATGCTGTTTGGCAGCAGGGCTATTAACATTCCTTCCACCCTGGACAATGCCCATGTAAGCTGGTTCTTGGTAGGTATTGCCAGATGATGCTCCTGAAGAACCTTGAACATGCAGGAAGGAGGAACACTCACATGTGATTGAGCAGAGGCCTCCATGGACCAACACCTGAGTGCGAAGAGTCCAGGGGCAGACTGCATTGGGCAGTACAGCTGTGTTACAGGTGTGAGGCATGGAGGAAGTTCTGCTCTCCAAAGGTTTACATTAAGTCATGGTTTCCTTGAGCAATGACCGTGAAAGTCTGTTCAGGCCACAATTCACCAGTGCCATTAAGAACTGTTTCTTTTTAAACATACCTTTAAGCTTGGTCTCAAAATACACATTTAAGTGCTTTTCTGGGGATTTAGTGTAACACCTGTGATACCTTATAGGCTGGGTTTATGCAGGCATTGAAGAGGGTCAAATGGGAGATCATTTATCCTAATTACTATGAGGTAAGAGAATTACAGGGGGTAGACAGGCAAAAACTTATTTAATCTTGCCATGTACAGAATAAAAGCATTTTCAGCACCCTTTCAAGATGTGTGATGGCACATAATCTTCCATGTCTTGTCAATCCTTTTATAACTGTGCTAGAAATGGATTTGTCCTGTCAGCATTAGTTGAGAAAGCCTTGTTGCCAATAATTGAAACCTGCAACAGCAATAGATTTTTCCTGAGACTAAATGGACTTTGAAAGCCTCCAGTACAACTCAATGTAAAGCACTCTATTAGCACGGGTGTTCATACTAACCCAATCTCTTCAATGTCTGTTTTAAGCATTTCTATTTCTGTAAAGGTAAGAAGGTATTGAGAGCCTTACTATTGCAAATACATTTGTACTTCTTCAGCAGTACTGTCATTAGTTTGTATTGTAAAAGAGTAATATGAACTTCAGCCCCCCCTAAAAATGTTGCAAGGTTATTTCTTATTTTTGATGACAAAACTCAACTGTGTGGAATGTAATGAAGAAAACAAAATCAAACCATTCAGGTGGAGGGAATGTAGAGCAGAATGTACCTCAAAGCCCTTCAGTGAACACCCAGTCTATATTCAAAAACAGAGGGGCAGCAATTAACATGCTGGGGGTTTTTTAAGAGTGTCATCTCCTGTTGTGCTTTTTGAAGTGGAATTTTTGTATTATACAGAGTCCCTACATCCTTAGTGCCTCTGTTTTTACAGTGAAGGTCTGTCCCTATCCTAGCAGACAAGTCTGAACATATCAATAAGAGTAGCAAAAGCTTTTCAGTGTTTGCATACGATTCAGTTCTGCACTGTTTTATATGTGGCAGAATAGCAAGGTGTGTCATAGAAATGACATTTTCCTATATGATATACAGTATGCATACATGGACAGAGCAGTAGAAACTAGTGTGGTATGACTGAATTTTTGCATAAGGCCAAGTATTTGGAACTTAAGGTCAAAAGGAATTTGGGGTTGGAAGTTACGAACAGCTGAAGAGAGAATTTAGAATGGAAGCAACGATTACATCAGCAACACAATACTACTAATAGATACTGAAGATTGCGGTTAGGCACTGACCCAGTGTATGCTTATTTTAAGCATCTGCTCAACTACAGAGAATTTTAGGGATCTCACTGGAAGTGATAGACTTTTTCAGCTCATTCTTCCAGCACATACATAAATGGGATTGCTTCATTGGGGCACTAATACATGGTAAAATATTAACATAAAAAACAGGAAGAATTTGAAGCATTAGGAAAATGTAAGCGTTTCCTTTGCCTGATTTTTCACCCTCTCTCCCTTCTTTCTCCCTCCCCATATGTGTTATATACATACTTCTATCTATAGTTCTGGCACAAACATACTTTGGTATGCCCTTAATGAACCAAAATTGCTGGATTTTGTTGTGTCATGTCAGAGATCCCATGTGGAAGTTCAGATTTGCTCTGGAAGCATGGATACCAATAAGTTCTGGGGATACATGCCAGAGGAGGTATTAAAATGGGGAAAACCTCTTGTAAAATTATGACTACTGCTCCAGAGTCACAGGTATCGACTTCTGTAAACCAATACATAAATCGTTTTTCTAAGTTATCTGATGAAGAGAGTGGATGATCTTAATATTTTAGAATCATTCGAGTTAATGTTAAATATTGTGCAATGATTTTGGTGTTATAAAGAATTTAAGAAACAAAGAATAAAATAATCTGCTTTAAAAGCTAACTATTATAAGTTATTTAATAGCTATAGTTGGTTATTCATGGTTTGTTAATATTTTATGATATATTTAAAGAGTATCATTATTTTACACTATTTTAGGGTATAATGGAAGTTTTGACAGAATTTGAAGCAGAGATAAAGAGTCCAAAGCACTGTTGGTGAGTCACAGTTTAGAAAGGCCTGAGATTTTCCTGATTTCCATGGCTTTAGATGGTTATACTTTTTCTAGCCAGAAAGATATGATGGTGAACATGATGGAGAAAAGTAGCTTTTATTTATGCCTTGCAAATGCTTGGTCTAGAATGTACCTCTTTGTACATCACGTGCAAAGGTGAGGTCCACCAAGGAAAAAGTTTGTATGAGATGATAACTTTCATGATTAAAATGGTATTTTACAACAATAAGAGAAAGCCAAGAACAGCATCAAAAGCTAGGCACAAATGGCAGCGTGGCCTCTACAGATCAAAATCAGATGCCAACCGGAGGAGATGGAAAGATGATCAAACATATATAATTACACATTTTCAGAAACCCCATTCACTTTCCTCAACTGCCTCTCTGTCACATGCTGCACCAGGACTACATGGATGTGGGCACCAGTATTGCTAATGTGCTGCTAGACCCACATGCCTGTGTGTGGAGTGGGAAGAGCTCCCAGCCATGCTGTAGATACTCTGGAGCAGAGTGTGTGGACCCTGGCCCATGCCAAGGTTGTCCATTGTTCTGGTTTTAAAGATCGCCAGCACAGTAATGGTGGGATGCCTTCACTCCAGCTGGTTACGTTGCAATCCTTAATTTACGTCAAGGCAAAACCTGTTAAAAATAGTTTTGCATGTAAAGTTGGGACAGATCACACAGCTATAAAGATCAATGAAGACACAGCTGGCTTAAGGGATCATAGGATCAAAGGGGAATTCAGGTTGGCAGGGGCCTCAGGTGGTCCCCAGACCTACCTCCTGTTCATAGCAGCCTCAGCTGTGGGATCAGACTAGGTTGAGAGGGCTTTGTGTAGGCTGGTTTTGAAAACCTCCAAGGATGGCAATTGCACAGCCTTCCTGGGCAGCCTTAGCCCTGTCTGACATCCTGCATGGCAGAAAAGGTTTTCCATATAAGAGCAAGAGTGATAAGACAGGAGGTAATGGCTTGAGACTGGAGGAGGGCAAGTTTGGATCACATATAAGGCACAAGTTCTTCCCTGTGAGGGTGCTGAGGCGCTGGCACAGGGTGCCCAGAGAAGCTGTGGCTGCCCCATCCCTGGCAGTGTTCAAGGCCAGGTTGGACACAGGGACTTGGAGCAACCTGCTCCAGTGGAAGGGGTCCCTGTCTGTGGCAAGGGGGTTGGAACTGAATGATCTTAAAAGTCCCTGCCAGCCCAAAACCATTCTACAACTTGATGAATTATATAGCCAATCTGAACCTGTTTTTTCAACTTACGCCACTTGTCTCTTGTTCTTTCACTGTTACTGCAGTGAAAAGCCTGCCTGTCTTCTTGGTAACCTCCTCACAGGTCCTGGAAAGCTGCTAGGAAGTCTCTTGTCTTTCCCAGGATGAAGAAGCCCTGATCTCCCAGCCTCTTTTCCCAGTGCAGGCTCTCCAGGTCTGACTGTCGTGGTGGCCCTGTGCTAATTTACTGCAGCTTATTGATTTCTCCTTGCCCCGGGGACCCAGGTCCAGGTCTGTTATTCTAGATGCACCCTAAAAACAATTTGAGTTTAGTTGGGCCAGTTCTCTGATTCATCTCAGCCAAAGGCTGCAAAAGCGCTGGCGTCAGTGTAAGTCAAGGAGGAGACCCCGCTTGGTGAGGGCAGTGGGGAGAGCAGAACTGCCCTTGCTGGCAGGAGTCTGTGCTGAGAACAGCTTTTGCGCAGTGTTGGAAAAGGTGTCAGCTTAGGGTTGCCCATGAGGACAGTCTCTTCTTCTTGCACTGGGGAGGCTCTTCAGGCACTACAGGGCTTTGATTAGCCTTCTACACCTACACCCCAGGTTTGGGGCGATCTATTCCACACAGGGGTTGTATTTCCAGAAGTAAACCTCAGGTGGCAGCAGCATCATAGCTTTTGTAGCGGATCCCGGTCTTCCAGCAATTCTTCCTTGTGCCGTCAGGCGTTAGAACGTGTCAACGAGGGGTCCTTGGGCTGAACAACAGTATTAGCAGCTCATCAGCCTATCGAGGAGTGAAAGTGCTTCTCCTGGCTGATCTAGTGATGCGCAGACCTCATTTGGAAGTCCTGCATCCACATTTTATACATTAATGCAAACAATGCATGTTTTTATATAGTCATGGAAGATGAATTTGAGTTACTTTGTGTTGATAATGTGCTGGATCTGAGTTCATTTCCTTAGAGCACTCTATGAAACATTTCCTGTCTCCTTTGAGCTAGATAGTGGTCCAGTTCCTGATTTCTTCTATGTGACCATGTGTTACCAGAAAGGAAGGAGGAAGGT
The DNA here is from genome assembly GCA_002631895.1 of Agapornis roseicollis. Taxonomy (NCBI): domain Eukaryota; kingdom Metazoa; phylum Chordata; class Aves; order Psittaciformes; family Psittacidae; genus Agapornis; species Agapornis roseicollis. Next base: position 3,763 of record NDXB01003591.1, on the reverse strand, counting down.
ACTAAAAGGAGCACTAAAAGGATCACAGAAAGAAATACAGAAGGGAGAAACTCGGGAGTAGAACAGGCAACAAAGAGTTAAAATAAAACGTGGTGAAAGATGTAGGAACTCAGATGGGGAATACACAAGGGAGGAAAAAGCTTGAGCTTGGCTGGAGTAAGAGTTGATTCTCAGAGCTCCGTTTCTGGGACTCTTGGACACCTGCAGTTCCCTTGCACTGATTGAAGACAGTGTCACAGAGATGAGCTTTGGGATGTCCTGCTCTTCCCGCTTGCAGTGACTCTGTTCCTCCATCTGATTGCTTTTTGAGGCAGTGGCGCTGGAAAATTCTCCTGTACTTTGAGTTTCACTGCCACGACCTTTGAAGTCTATCACATAATTTCTTCTTTCAGGCTCCTGCCATCAAGGTTTACCTGTAGAAAACAATAAGCACCAAACCTTTCTGTTCTCTTCTCCCAAAACAGGCAAGTGAGCGAAGAACATTCCTCCTGAGAGCAGTGGGTTTGGATTCATATTCCTGTGACTGGGCAGAAACAGAAAACAGTTTAAGGATCAGCAGGAAAATTGCCACAGAAAGGGGACTGGGAATGGGCTGTTTCTCCAGCCAAGCCTCCAAAAGACCCTGCTTCCTGATACCCACAAGAGCTTGAAACCTTTATTTGACTTGGCTGCAGCATTAGAACAAGATTCCCATGGTCTTATGGCAGTGAATGGACACCAAATGACATCAGCTCCTTCTGCACTTGAAAATGGAGAAAATGGTGGATTTATGCAGTTTTAATGGACTCTGATGTATTTTTGGTATATCTGCTGCATTTGATAGTGATGACAACAGTGTCCATCTGTTTATGTTGCCTTGGCCTGATTTAGGTGCAGGTGAAGCTGGTATTTGGAAAAGAAAGCGGGGATAAGGGGACTGAAGTCTGAGAAAGGGGCAGTCCCGCTCCCTGCTGCTGCTTTAAGCTATGCCTCAGTGCAGCACTAGAGGGTGGAATAGATAACTACAGCTTTAGCTGCATCCTCTGCCAAGGACTAGGGTGAGAAACATGGCACTAGTTTGCATCCACATGTACCATCTCTTGCTTTATGGGATTCATGATGGGAAGGAATGGTAGTACACTCCATGCATGCCATTGCTGTTTTAGAGACTGCTGACAGGTATGGGTAATGCCGCTGCTCAGCAGTTTGCAGAATGCATCTGGGAAGCAGAGAAAGTAGGATGGAGTGATGTTGAGCAGTGCTAATGTGATGGTGGCATCTCAGAGCTGGTCCTTTTTTTCAGTGGTGGGTGATCTCAGTAGGTCTCCCATGTTATCATCCTACAAACCCTGCATCTTGTCATGCAGCAGGCAGGTAGGAGAGCAAGGCCAGGTGTCTCAGATGGTACCCTGAAGAGGGCGGGTTGAGCTCCCCCGAGGGTGCTGATGCCGCCGCAGGTGGGGTTTAGGACCCTGGAGGTGTTCTGGAGTCCCCAGGAGGGTTTGGGGTCCCAAGGCGGGTATTTAGGACTTCTGGGGGTGTTTGAGGTCCCGGGGGCGGTCCGGGTCCCGGAGGAGGGGCTCAGGGCACCACAGAGAGTTTAGGACCTCAATGGGGAGTAACTGGGTTTCCCGGGCAGGGCTGAGGTCTCCGGGGTGGTTCCAAGGGGGTTCCGGTGTGCTCCATGGGGGTTGTTCCGGGGGGGCCCGCTCGGGGTTGAAGAGGTAGGGGTGCTCCTTGGAGGGGATCTCGATCACGGCAGTCGGTGCTGCCCCCACGCGTGCCGGATGGGCTGGGCTGGGCTCAGGACGGTGCCGGTGTCTTCCCAGCTCGGGAAGCTCCCAGCAGGAACGCGGTCACCGGGCGTCCATCGCCCAGCACCGCCTCCAGGCTCAGGACGGTGCCGGTGTCTTCCCAGCTCGGGAAGCTCCCAGCAGGAACGCGGTCACCGGACGTCCATCACCCAGCGCTGCCTCCGCCAACACAAGGCAGCCGGCTGCCGGGAAGCGGCGCAGGCCACGCCCACTGCCCCTCGGAGCCACGCCCCCTTCGCGATGACCGCGCTCCCGCGGGTACCGCCCCTCACACACCCATGGTCCCGCCCTCCCGCCGGGCTGGCCCCGCCCCCGCGGTAGGCGCATGCGGCTCTCCCGGTGCCCTTCAGGGGACGGGGGGACCCCCTCAACCGCGGGCACCCCCGGTTCTCCCGGAGGGTCCCGGTGTCATCCGGACTCCCCAGTGGATCCTGACGCAGGGTCAGTCCCACCCCAGCACCCCAGCACCCTGCCCTGCAGCACCCCGGAACAGCCGCGGACCCCGTATCCTGGGCCATCCCACCCCAGGACAGAGTTATCCTGTCCCGCACCCTCCCTTCCAAACCAGGACCCCTCCGTCCTGCCACAGATACCCCCCCCAGGACCTCCTCTGAACCCCACGGCTCTACCATGGACCCCCCCCCAGAACCCCACTATGCTGTGCCAGACACCCCCTGTGCCCCTCCTGGACCCCAGCAGCCTACCCTGACGCCCCCGTATCCATTCAGGACCCCAGTATCCTGCCCCAAACACCCCATTACCCCTGTATCCCCCTCAGGACTCCAGTACCCCACTCCAGCATCCCAGAACCCCAGCATCCTGCCCTGAAGCCCCCCATATCCATCCAGGACCACAGTATCCTGTCCCAGACCACCCAGCATCCCCCTGGACTGTGATATCCTAAGGCAGGATCCCCAACCACGACCTCACTGTCCTGCCCCAGACCCCCCATCACCCCAGTTATCTCCCTCCAGGACCCCAGTATCTCCGCCAGGACCACAGTAGCTTGTCCCAGATCCCCCTAATCCCCTCTAGAACCCCAGTACCCCACCCCAGGACCCCAGTACCCTACCCTATGACACCCCTATTCTGCCCTGGATACCCCCAGCACTCCTGTTTCCCCCCTCAGGACTCCAGTATCCTGCCCCGCACTCCCCTAATGCCCCTGGCACCCCAATATCCCACTCAGGACCCTAGTATCCCACCCTGTATCCCCTCATTCCCGCAGTGACCACAGCCCTCGACTCTCCCAGTGCTTTATTGGTGCCCCGCACAGCGCTGGGTGCCGGGGGTCAGGGCACGGTGACGCGGTAGGGGCTGCCGGGGACGTTGTCCTCGCCCCAGCGCAGGATCAGGACGTAGTCCCCCTTCTCCTTCACTGTGTAGGTCACGTTGTAGACCCGGTTGCCCACGTGCTTGACGTACACCTCCTCACAGGGGGTCTTGGGGCCATGCACCCCCACCATCAGCATGTTGGTACCTGGGGGGGGCAGAGTCGGGCCCTCAGCATCACCTGGAGGGGCTGGGAATTCCCCCCCCCACCAAACTGGAGCAGGGAGACCCTGACCACAGCACAGCATCTGCTCCTGGGACACCCTGACTCATCACAGCCCATGCCACAGGGCTCCCAGAACACAACATACCCCATTCCAGGATCCCCCATGTCCTCCTTGGGACCCCCATGACCCATCACACCTCTCCCCCCAGGACCCATGGAACACCCCAAGACCCCTTTGGGACCCTTCCTGACCCATCACATCCCCTTCCAGAACCCTCCAGGATACCCTTGGGTCCCTCCCAACCCATCCCATCACATCCCATCCCAGGATCACCACTGGATCCCTCAGAAACACCGCAAGACCTCATGGGTCCCACCAAAACCCATCCCATCCCTTCCAGGACCCCCAAACTCATCCCATCCCCTTCCAGTTCCCCCAAGACCAATCACACCCCTCCTAAGACACTCCCCC
>NDXB01003590.1:37262-71847 GCA_002631895.1 Agapornis roseicollis | reverse complement strand
CAAGGGGTGCAAGGGCAATGAAGAGAGACTTCAGGGCTCTGGGGCGGCTGGTTAGAGGGTCTGAAGCACAAGTGGTGTTTGCTTCCATACCTGTTATGAGCTAGGATGAAGGGATAAATAGGAAGAGTGTGAGGATTAACGTATGGCTACGTGACTGGTGCTGAAGGCAGGGTTTTGGCTTTTTCAACAATAGGCTGCTATATGAGACTNGAGCTAGGATGAAGGGATAAATAGGAAGAGTGTGAGGATTAACGTATGGCTACGTGACTGGTGCTGAAGGCAGGGTTTTGGCTTTTTCAACAATAGGCTGCTATATGAGACTCCTGGTTTGCTGGTGGCAGGTGGGATACAACAGTCCCAGAGAGGGAAAAGGTTTTTGGGGCAGGAGTTAGCAGGGCTCATTGACAGGGCTTTAAACTAGATATGAAGGGGGAAGGGGAGATAACTGGGCCTGTTAGGGACAAGCCCAAGAGAAACGTGCTGGGGCTTGCAGGATGGCGGACTAGGGATGACTCACAAGCTATTGTTTCGTTTGAGGGATTGGAGAGTTGTTTAGACCCTATCCCACAGGGGGAAAAGGGTATTAGGGCAAGAGTGAGCGAAGCTCACTCACAGCTTGATTCAAAGTGGGAGGGGGCTGTAGCTGGGTTTGAACTAGTGGGGTGTTGTTCTGGTATTAATGTAGACCAGAAGGCCTCCAGCCTCCCAATGGTGTCACTAGTGCACTCTGCTTGCTCCCTGAAATGCCTGTACACCAATGCACGCAGCATGGGGAATAAACAGGAGGAGTTAGAAGTCTGTGTGCGGTCTAAAGGTTATGACCTGGTGGCAATTACAGAGACATGACTGGAATGTGGTCATGGATGGCTATGTCCTTTTTAGGAAAGATAGGTCAGCAAAGCGAGGTGGTGGAGTTGCTCTTTATGTGGGAGAGTGACTAGAATGTGTTGAGTTCTGTCCAGGGGCAGGTGAGGAGCAAGTGGAAAGTCTGTGGGTACGAATTAAGGGGCAGGCTGGTGCAGGTGATATGGTTGTGGGGGTTTATTATAGACTTCCTCATCAGGACAAAGGAGTTGATGAGGCTTTCCACAGGCAACTGAAAGCAGCCTCACGACTGCATGCCTTAGTCCTCATGGGGGATTTTAACTACCCCGATATTTGCTGGAAGACTTACACGGCCGATCATTCACAGTCTAGGAGGTTCCTCCAGGGCATTTATGATAACTTCTTAATGCAAATGGTGGACAAACCAACTAGGAGAGGAGCGCTGCTGGATCTAGTGCTCACCAACAAGGAGGGTCTGGTTGAAGCGGTGATGGTCAATGGCAGCCTTGGCTGCAGTGACCATGAGATGGTGGAGTTTAGGATCCTGTGTGGGAGGAGTAGAATACCTAGCAAGGCCGCATTTCTGGATTTCCAAAGGGCCAACTTTGGTCTCTTCAATCAATTGCTAAGGGAAGGGTACTAGGTGGTAAAGGGACACAAGATAGTTGGTCAGCATTCAAGGACTGCTTCTTCCAAGCTCAGGATCAGAGCATCCCAATGGGTAGGAAATCAAGTAAGGTAGCCAGGAGACTGGCATGGTTGAACAAGGAACTGCTGGGCAAACTCAGGTGGAAAAAGAGAATCTACGGACTATGGAAGGAGGGGCTGGCCACTTGGGAGGAATATAGGACAGTTGTTAGAGGATGTAGGGAGGCAATTGGGACAGCTAAGGCCTCCTTGGAACTTAATCTTGTGAGTTGGGTTAAGGATAATAGAAAAGGCTTCTTCAAATACATAGCTGGTAAAACTAACACAAGAGGTAATATAGGCCCACTGCTGAATGAGTTGGGTGCCCTGGAGACAGAATATAAAGAAGGCAGAGGTGCTGAATGCCTTCTTTGCCTCTGTCTTTACTTCTGCGGACTCTCTCCGGGAGCCCCAGATTCCTAGAGTCCCAGAAGGAGTCAGAATAAAGGAGGGGTTTGCTTTGGTAGATGAGGATTGGGTTAGGGATCAGTTAAGCAATCTGGACATCTATAAATCAATGGGCCCGGATGGAATACACCCAAGGGTGCTGAGGGAGCTGGTGGAGGTCATTGCTAGGCCGCTCTCCATCATCTTTGGTAAGTCATGGGAAACGGGAGAGGTACCTGTGGATTGGAGGATGGCGAATGTCACGCCAGTCTGTAAGAAGGGCAAGAAGGAGGACCCGGGTAATTATAGACCGGTCAGCCTTACCTCCATCCCTGGAAAGGTGATGGAAAAACTTGTTCTTGACACCATCTCTAGACATATCAAGGATGAGGGGGTCATGAACAGCAGCCAACATGGTTTTACCAAGGGGAAGTCATGTTTGACCAACCTTATAGCCTTCTATGAGGAGGTAAGTAGGTGGTTGGATGATGGGAGAGCAGTGGATGTGGTTTTTCTTGATTTCAATAAGGCGTTTGATACTGTCTCCCACAGCATCCTCATAGATAAGCTAAGGAAGTGTGGGCTTGATGATCAGGTAGTGAGGTGGATCGAGAACTGGTTGAAAGGAAGAAGGCAGAGAGTTGTGGTCAATGGGGCAGAATCCAGCTGGAGGTCTGTGACCAGTGGAGTCCCTCAGGGGTCAGTGCTCGGACCAGTGCTGTGTAATATTTTCATCAACAACCTGGATGAGGGAACTGAGTGTACCCTCAGCAAGTTCGCTGATGATACTAAACTGGGAGGAGTGGCTGGCACACCAGAAGGCTGTGTCACCATTCAGCAAGACCTGGACAGGCTGGAGAGTTGGGTGGGGAGAAACTTGATGAAATTCAATAAGGGCAAGTGTAGAGTCTTGCATCTGGGGAAGAACAGCCCCATGGACCAGTACAGGCTGGGGGTTGACCTGCTGGAAAGTAGTGAAGGGGAAGGGGGCCTGGGGGTCCTGGTGGATGNTTAATACAAGAGGCACAGGACTGACCTTGGCAATCAGCAGAGAGAGGGTGCCTCCAGGAAGTATGTTCACCCCAAAGGCAGGAGGACCAGAGATGGGTTCAGCCCAGCCCCATGATGCTCAGACAGCAAAGCCAATGTGGACAACATGTGGTGGCCCTGATCCTCCTTGGTGGTCCTGGCAGGTGATCCTCCCCCTGGGGTGAGCAGCAAGCCAACAATCCCTGCATGGACCATTAGTAGCAAGAGTGGTGGCTCGCAGGAGTGGGGTGCTGGTGCATCCCCTTCACTGCCAGCAATGCTGTGCTGTGCAGAGGGCTTGGTTACCCCGGTAAGATGGGGTGGTCCTTGCCTGTTCAGTGTAAATAGCTGAGCACTGGAGGTAATTTCTTTCAGTCACTTGTTACACAGCTTTATTGAATGGGGAGTGTCAATTTTTTCTCCTCAGAACTAGTCCGGGCAACACTGACAGAGGAGTTGAAAAATGAGAGCTAATCCTGCAGGAATGACTCATTCTGGCATAGGATTTGCAGAGCGGGACGAGAAGTTCAGGTAAAACAAAGGGAAATGGAGGCCATAGTAAAACTCTGTGGTTTGGAGAATGACAGTTTAACTGCTATGGAGTCAAAGTTGGAAACCCCCTCCCAACAAATTGCTGTACTGAAAACCTTGGCAATGTCTACAGCAAGTCAATGTTCGAGCATACTTTCTTCAGAAGCAGAGGCTCTTTCCCATGGGAGCTGCAGGTTGGATTGCTAATTACCATGGGACTGGAAAAAAATTATTACTATTTTTAATTAAACACAAATAAAACAATGGCTGTCCCTTTAAAGTTTGACTTTGAAATATTCACTGCATTTTTTAGCAGGGATTACACCGGCCAAGTCGAAACAGAGCAGCACTGGAGTTCTGACAAGGGTTTAAGGCTATTTGCAACCAGTGGTGATAACCTGTTAGTTGGGGGAAAGCACAAGCTCAGTCTAAACATCTGGACTGGGGAAAGGGAGGCTGGATTTCTGGAAGCTGTTGCAGACTTAAAACCAATTTTTCTCTGCATCCTTTGGGAGATCTTTTAACCACTTATCTTGCTTTCTTCACCTGAAATATTTGCAAAGACACCCAGCAGACACCCAGCTGGCTGCACAGTAGCTAAAGAGTGCTCACCTCCAGAGTGTGGATTAAAGGTCATTATGTTATTATGATTTAAAACACTTCACATTATAAGATAAGGACATTGGTGTGGTAACAGCAAAGAGCAAAAGCATCATAGAGTCACAGGGAAGAGGACACTTTTCCATCCCAGCCTTTCCCACACCTGTTTGTTAAAAGAGATGTGGCACTTGCAGAAAAGTTGTGCTCAGATAAAGTGATCGCTCAAAGAAGATCATATGCCACGAGGCATAAAACTTTAAGAAGTTTTAAAGGAAATTAGTTCCAAATAACAAGTCCAGAGGAGGGCCATGAGGATGATCAGGGAACTGGAGCACCTCCTGTATGAAGACAGGCTGAGAAAGTTGGGGCTGTTCAGTAATGAAGAAAAGAAGGCTGTGTGGAGACCTCATAGCAGCCTTCCAGTATCTGAAGGGGGCCTATAGGGATGCTGGAGGAGGACTGTTCATCAGGGACTGTAGTGATAGGACAAGGGGTAACGGTTAAAAACTTAAACAGGGGAGGCTGAGATTGGATCTAAGGAAGAAATTCTTTAGTGTGAGGGTGGTGAGGCACTGGAATGGGTTGCCCAAGGATGCTGTGAATGCTCCATCCCTGACAGTGTTCAGAGCCAGGCTGGATGAAGCCTTGGGTGGCATGGTTTAGTGGGAGGTGTCCCTGCCCGTGGCAGGGGGTTGGAACTTGATGATCTTAAGGTCCTTTCCAACCCTAATTATTCTATGATTCTATGGTTGCTTCAAGTGAGAATTTCTTCTGTCTTTAACTTAGAAGGGGAGGGTTCTTCACCCTCCATGGAGGTGAAATAGGAAAGACATAACCCAAGAGGGAAAACTGTTTTTGACAACATGACTTCTTGGGTTTTTTTCCTTTTCAATCTAAATTAATGTGTTAAGCTCTGGGACCCCTGCACAAGAAGGACATGGAGCTGTTGGAACCATGAAAATGTTCTCTGTGATCATTGCTGGAGCACCTCTGGTATGGAAACAGGTTGACAGAGTTAGGCTTGTTCAGCCTGGAGAAGAGAAGGCCCTGGAAAGACCTTAGAGCAGTTTCCAGTGCCTACAGGAGGCCTACAAGAAAGCTGGAGAGGGACTTTTTACAAGGGCATGTAGTGACCGGACAAGGGGGAATGGCTTTAAGTTCAAAGAGGGTAGATTTAGATTAGATATAAGGAAGAAGCTCTTCACTATGAGTGTGGTGAGGCTCTGGCACAGTTTGCCCAGAGAAGCTGTGGCTGCCCCATCCCTGGCAGTGCTCAAGGCCAGGCTGGACAGGGCTTGGAGCAACCTGGTCTAGTGGAAGGTGTCCCTGCTCGTGGCAGGGGGTTGGAGCTGGATAAAGTCCCTTCCAACCCAAAACCATTCTGTGATTCTATGATTCCCTGCATAAAAAGTCCAAGTCATGAATATTGCTCTGCTTTGTTCATGAATAAAGCCACCAATATTAACAACAGCACTCCAGGCACAGACCCTCACACAGAGTGGGACCGCTCACTAGGCATCTGTGGCCAACTCAGTCATTTCTGCTACTGCCTAGAGAACGGAGCTATGGTAAGGCCAGCCTTTATGAAAGGACACCTTGAGAATAGGGGATTTTCATGTCACCACCAGTCCACTTCCCTTTCACACAGCCAAACATCACCTGCTAAAGCCCTCAGAGCATCTTGAGGGGCTACGTGCATGGCAAAGGGCCAGGGCTTGGAGAGCTCACTGCTGCAATTTTTCTTGTGTCTAGGATAATTACCCCAGTCAATATAAAGTGCATTTGCTAAAAAGCATTTTTGCTCAAGTGCTCAAGTGCACAATTCAGGCTGTGCTGTGCCATGGACTGTGCTCAGGCAAAGAATTTACATTAGCTGCAGCTCACTTAGTGAGAGAAAAGGCCAGTCTGCCCTTTCTGTGATTAAACCTCAGCAAACACAAGATCAGGCAGGTCTTTCAGAGAACTTCTGTGTCTCCCCTCTGCTTTTCCTTCCCACTGCCTTGGTGTTTAAGGCTGTCAGGATCCCACACTGGTGGGAGCTCTCACATACAGGGTTGCATTGAGATTTCTCCCACCTTTTCTTCAGCAAAATCACACGTAGCTGATTGCTGGTCAGCAGAAAACATACAGTAACAGTTGAGGTGCTGAGATGTCCATTGCTTCTTCATGTTTCCCAGCATCCAGCTCTGCTCCCAGCCTATATCTCACAGCAGTGAGTCTGGGTTGGTGCCAATGGACACAACCCCAGTAGAGAAGCACCATCCCTGGGCTGTATCTGTCTCACTTAGACCCCCCAGCTCTGCTGTTTGCAGCATAGCAGACAGGGCCACACAGATGTAGAGCTCTGAGACACAACAGAAAGAAGAATAAACCTGACCCCTTGTAAGAAAGACAGTCCTCTCCCAGCCCACTGGTGTGGGGTCTTTGGCTGTCATTGTACACAGGACCTGGTCTTGAACGCAGCTTCCAAATATATTGTTTTTCCGAGGCTACGGCTTTGTGTTGACTTCACAGTGCAAAGGACTGGGACTTGACTGGTGTTGTCTTGGTCTGAGCTGAGCTATGACAGCAGTCAGTGACCAGATAACTAGCACTTGTATCTGCTTTCTTTTATACCGATAACAATTATTTATTCTTCATGGCTTGAACTGCCTGTGACTTTGGCAATTGCATGGGTCCCAGCCTACTGCAGCAGTCAGTCACTTGTTGCTGTAGGAGTGCAAACCCATGTTATTCAAGTAAAGGCAATTTTATTGAAAACAAGAACAGAAAAAAACCCAGAACTAACCCCCAAGCCAACGAACCAATCAACCAAAGAAACAAACCAATGTGGGAACCACTGAAAAACAACATACACACAGAAACAAACCTGAGTGAACCCCAAGACCAAGATTCATGTTGACTCAGTATTTCAGCCTGGTTCACAGCTGTTAAGCATCTCTGGTGATAATGTTGGTGTTGGATTTTAAAAGCCCCTGAGACCTGTATCCCACTGGAAGTGGGCCCTGTCCACTTTGTGGATGCCCTTCTTCTTCCACGGATGAAGGATGCTAGACTGCATGTTCCTTCTTCCCGAGGGAGGAATAGAAGGTGCCTGTTCCTTTCCTCTCAGTGTGCTCACACAGACATTGAGGTGACCGCTCCAGATCTTCAAGTAGGTCCCAGAAATAACCCCAGCTTCCAAGTACAGCTGATGCCACCATCTCCCACCTTGACTTCTTGGCCTCAAACAGGGAGAAGACAGAAATACAACAGGAAAAGTGAGCTGAGAAATCAGCTTTGCTGTCTAGATGGTGCTTCCGATATATCTGGGCTCCAGGCGTACGTCAAGACAAGAGTGTGAAGCTATTTTCTGTGCCAGCCTGGGCCACTGTACCCCCATACACCAAAACTCTGTATATTCAGTCTCCCAGAGAGCATCAGCCTTCCTGTGCTCACATGAGTTCATATCCAGGTGCTGCATGAGTGGGACATTGTCTCTATGTCACCACTAATGCCAGCATCGCAGTCCTTGGTAACGGATGCAACTAAAGCATGCAGCTAAAGCATGCAGCTAAAGCTCATCTCCAGCTACACAGACTGACCTCCAACTACAGCTTACAGACTTTTGGACTCCCTCCAAGATACTCCCTTCTGGACAAATGGCACCTGCCTTCCCTGAACATTCCTTCTCATAAATTTGATGCACTTCTTGGCTTCCTCCAAAGGCAGATAAATCATACCTGGGGGTCCTATAGCTATTGAAGGAGATACTCCTATCTGCTTTTTGATCACTTAGCAAATTAAACTACTTGTTTCTGTCTCATTTATAACCCTTCAGGCAGCTTTGGCTACTGACAGAGCACCAGCTGCAGAGCTTGCTTTCCCCAGAACCCCTCAGGAAGCTGGTCACCACCCTTTCAGCAGGAGAAGGGATGGCATCTGCCAGTACCTTCAACATGCGCAAGCCAGATCATTGCCCCAAGGTGTGGAGTTGCTCCCATTGCACCTCGCATAAGCTACAGTCCTTGCTTTGTGAATTGTTCCTACAGATGCTGCTGCTGCACAAGGTGAACATGGTGTCAGCCTGCAGCTGCAGGAACTGCACCTCTATAGCCAACAAACCTCACCATCCTGGGGTGCAGGAGGAAGACCAAGCATTTTTGGTGCTGCTGCCACAGGACAGGTAACACAATGTTGTTTCCAGCAGTAATTCTTTTCCAGCTGGCCTGGCTCCAAGCTGGAGCAATCAGAAAGTCATTAACAGCAACCACAATTCCCTCACCCACCTCTCAGCTTGTGTTCCTTATGCAGGTAACAACCTTAGCTTCCATACCTGCCCCTTTTTAGCAGAGGCTCACAGATGGGCTGCCGCTCCATACACTGATGTCTGGGCACACTTACTGCCTGATGGGAAACTGGAAAGCAGACCTGTGACTTGAGTGGTTGCAGGAGCTTGGTAAGCAACCTCCGGCCTGGCGCTGCCATCCCCTCCCTTGAATGCCTTCAGGAATCCCAGCAGATCAAGAAATGTAAAGCAGACACAGCAAAATGCAAGGAGCAGCATGTGGCATGCATCTTGCTTTGTTTCATCACTCTCATGATCTTAGGAGTGTAGGGAAAAAACTCCCAGAGACACTTTACTACAAACAACAGGACAAAAAGATTTATTTCCATTGTAAGTAGAAGAGTAAATACAAAAAACCCTCTCAGATACACAATAAAATGTTATCCTAGGCTGTAACCATCCACCCCTTTCTTAAAGTCAGCAGAGGGCCTGACCACACCACAACTCGTCAGGCAGAACAGGAACCGAGAGGCTCCGTCCTTCGAGGAAGGAGCACTTTCAAGGCCCTTCTCTCTTCTCATCAGTGCTTACACTTAGTGTTTCCTATAGGGTTATAACCCAAACCTACTGGACACTTACTCCAAAAATCAAAAGATTAGTTTGAAACTTAGACTAACTGTGCTAAAAGGAAGGCCCTCAGGTATTTATAATAAAGCTTCCAGAAATCACAACTTTCCTAATTTTGGACAGTGCCTGAAAATCACAAGCAAAGTGCCAGGCAAAAATACATCGAGATCCAAATGTTTAACATATCCCCGTGGCACAAGCGTACATTGAGATGCAATTGTCTAGCATATCCCCACGGCATATCCCCATATCCTCACAGGCAGGCTCAGCCCCATGGCTCCCCAGGGACACAACAACTTGTATCTTCCTCTGTCAGTGGTCACGCAGGAGACACACAGCCACATGCACCAGCACAGGGTCAGCGAACCCCGCTGACACAGGGTAGAGCCTGGACAGACGTGTGATGTTCAGCACACCCGCTGCACCTGAGCCTGCACGGCAGCCTGGGGAGGTTACAATAGCCACAAAACCACAGTGGCGCTGGTGGGAATGGATCTCTGGAGCCTCCACGCTTGCCGCAAGCAGGAGCTTGGAGCATTGCCAGCACTAGCATGGTCAATTTTCCTATGAAAACCCCAAAGGGGGGACCTCGCGCAGGTGTAGAGTCCCTCAAAGGGTCCATATAGCTCATTACTAAGCACAAAGCTCTCATCCATGGTTTCCAGCTGCTTGTGGCTGAAGTTTAAGCAGTCTGTGGCTGTGTGTCTCAGGTCCTTGTGCAACAGGCTCACCACTGTACCTGCTGCAGAAAGCATGCTTTCTGTGTATGTCTGGTTCCCCTAGCTTGTAGGTATTAAAAGGTCTGGAGAGAAATAACAAGCATCTAGACCTTATCCAAAAACAATACACAACTGAACCTACGCAATTGGTGCCTTCTGAGTCATCAAGTTCTATCATGCATGTCCTCTAGACACCGAGTTCTGCTCCCTGAACTTGCTGCAGATGCTGAGTTCAGGAGCAGCTTGCACAAAACCTGTATCATCAGTGGTGGCTTTTTTTTAGACTGAAACTTAGACTAGCACTAGGGCTGGTGCAAAGAGCAAAACCAGGTTGAAGTAATGGGGAACAAGGGCCAGAAGACCTCTAGACTCAGGGAAACGATGCAGTCCGCACTGATAGCTGCTCCAACACGAAGGAAGAAAGGAAGGCATTAAGGCAGGACAATTCCTCTCCCGGCTACCCCCCAAAGCAGCAAGCAAACCTGCCAGCAGAGCCAGCAGGCAGCTGTCAGAAAACTAAGAGCTGGCAGAGCAGCTTCTCTTCCAGCTGGTGAAAGGGGAATCTGGGAGAGAAGCTGGCACAGCAGCCAAGAAGACCTGCCCCACGCTGAGGCAGCCACACAGCAGAGGCAAGACTCTGCTCTAGCCAGGGTGGAAGCAGCTTATAGACATGCCAAGACCAGGAAGGACACTGAAAGAGACAATACAGCTCTTCAGGAGGGAAAGCAAGGATGGAAACCATCTGATTCACACCACCGCACCAAGGATGGGTATGACACCTGCGCTTGCCGCTTTGTGTCCCCCCTGGTAGCAATGCAATGCAATGTGACCTCTCCAGCGCTGTGTACAGGCTGCAGTTTCCTGCAGTACCACAGAAAAAGTCCATATGGACCAGGGTCAGCAGCACCAGCCCGGCCTCCCACCCCATGAGGTAACTCACCTGGAATATATTGACCCTGTCTTTCTGAGAGAGGGGTGGTTGACCTGAACCCAAAACTCATTTCCTACTTCAGAACCCCAGAGAAGGCAGAGAGAAAACTCCTGTTCACCTACTGCAGAGAGCTTTAGCCTCCCCCACCCCAAACTATTCTGCTGGGACACCCAAACACCTTCCCACCCCACTCTGTTTCCTCCCTCTCATGTCCCACTTGGCTACCTGGAGTATAGCATGCCGAGAAGACCCTGTGTCTACACAGATTTCATCCTGCTGATGAGCTCATGTGAAAAATTCTCCATGGAGCAGAAAGTACAGGTGTCCTCATGGGATCAGAGCTCGCTGTAGCAGTGCACAGCAGCAGGACAAGAGACAGTGGACATGGAAAGAGACTAGAGAAGCGCTGAGTGGATAGAAGGAGAAACTTCTCCCCCATGAGGGCAGTCAGGCTGCCTGAAGAAACAGAGCTGTCTCCATCCCTGGAGATTCTCAGGACACCCCTCGATAGGCTTGAGCAAACTGTACAGATTATAGCTGACCATCCTTTGAACACAAGCATGGAACAGAAAATACCCAATGCCTCTCCCAGCCTGAGTTATACTATGATCTTATACTATCTTATACTATCTTATACCCTTTTGTGGTGGGAAGAGACCCTGGTGTATGTGCACCCCCACTGCTCTTCCAAAGCCCCTGCTGAGGCCCTGGCTGCACTTCCCACCTACTTCTCTTCATTCCTGCTCCCACCACTCTGGAGCACCCCTCACCAACCTCCTCCTGGCCCCGCTCACACATGGTCCCATCTCCACAGGAAAAAGTAGCTGTCTAAAGAGATTTGGACGACAGCAGCGTTATATCTGCCCCTCTCTGCTCACAGCCCCTGACAGAGCCTCCGGGCATCCACAGTCTCACTGGGAACCTTTCAGGGGTGGCAGGATCTGTTGAGGGGGATTTTCATGAGTTTCCCCATGGATCTACTTTCAAGCCCTTCACAGCTGTTCCTATCAGTTGTCCCCTCTCCATGTTTTCCTCTAGCCTTTTTTCCAGCTATCCCTTGACAAGGGAGCGATCAAAGATAAGAAGGCACCATGTCCTGCCTCTCTCGCTCATTGCAGGAAGGAAGGGTTTACCTCTGGGTACTGATTTCTCTAGGTTACAGACAGAGCTAGGCTAACCTTAAGATCAAAGTAATTTGGGATATACGGACCTCCACAGACCTCTGGACTTGGTCTCCACTCAAAGCATGTCCAAGTTCAATGCTGGATCCAACTCCAAAGACAGATCAGGTCACCTAGGCTTTGTACAACCAAGTTGGGAAGACTCTGAAGGACAGAGAGCCCAGGAACTCACTGGGTCCCTCTTCTAGGGGCTGAACATGCTCATGGTAAAAGTTTTTGTACTTCCAGTCCCACATTGTCCCACTGCTGCAGCACAGAGCACAGCTCCCGTCAGGATTTTTCTTCCTGTGTTTGGCTGCAATCTCAGCACCCAAACCTTTCCCAGCCTTGGTCCTGTTAGTTGTTGGTGCAAAGCCTGGCATTACCACAATAGCCCTGCGCACTATCAGGGACAAGCCACCACGTTAGTGCCACCCGTCCCACTTTTACAACTCTGGCTATGTGAGGCTGGGGAATGCTTTCTCCTGCCTCCCTCGTCCCCCACCACAGCAGACATTTAGTTCTATAAATAACATTAACAGCTAGGAGGTTGTTAAAAGTGAGATCTTCTTGGACAGACCAGAGAGCCCAGCTAGGTGTGCTGAAAGGGTGAGAACCTGTCAGGAAGCATTGAGCACCTGCCCCAGAAAAGACAGCAGAAAAGGGGAGCAGTTTGCCCCGTCCAGGCACTTGGGAGCCCCTATAGCTTCTCTGGAGAGAGCGGACAGGGGCTGAGCAGGGTCCCGCAGGTCCACACGGCTGGCGGCAGCGCTCCTCGCAGGAAGTCTTTGGCAGGTGGCTTGACGCAGAGCCGCAGACCAAAGTCCTCCAGCATCTTCCCGGACGGCCGCAGGTCCAGCAGCTCCGGGTGAGCCCCGTGGCCGGCTCTCTCCTGGGCTCCGGTCCCCGCCGTCGGGCCTCCCGGCCTCTCCGGCGCTGCGTCAGAGCGGCGGGACGAACCTGTCGTGGCCGCCGGGGTAGGCTCCGTGCCGCGGCCCGGGGTCGGCGGCGCCCAGCTGTCCGCCGGTTCCGTAGACGTGTGGCAGCGGCGGGTACGGCACGGGAGAGCGGCGGCCATAGAGCCCGGCGGGGGCTGGCGGCGAGGCGGGCAGCACGATGCGCCCCGACGGCGCGTACAGCTGACCGGGGCCTCCCGACGCGTAGGGCGCGGGGCCGGGGGCCAGCGGTGCGTATCCGTGCGGCAGGGCGGCGGCGCAGCTCTGCGCGGGGAAGGCAACGGCGGCGGCGGCGAAGGAACAGGAGGCAGTGGCGGGTGCCGGGGGCAGGTCGGCAGCGGGCGGCGGGGCGGGCAGTGGGAAGAGGTGGCAGGGCTCGTCGGGGCGCTCGGCGAGGAAGGCCGGGTAGGTGGAGAGATCGCTGCGCTTGAAGCGCTTCCTGCGACGGAGGAAGGAGCCGCTCTCGAACATGTCACGGGCATGAGGGTCCAGCGTCCAGTAGTTGCCCTTGCCAGGGCGGCCGGGCTCCCGCGGGACCTTGACGAAGCAGTCGTTGAGAGTGAGGTTGTGACGGATGCTGTTCTGCCACTTGCGGGGGCTGTCGCGGTAGAAAGGGAAGCGCTCTGTGATGAAGCGATAGATGCCTCCCAGCGTCAGTCGCCGCTCAGGCGCTTGCCCGATGGCCATAGCGATAAGGGCGATGTAGCTGTAGGGAGGTTTGCCCCGCTCCGCAGGGCGCTTGCGCCGCCGTCGGCCGCCCCGCGCCCCCAGCGCCGCCGCCGCCTCCTGCTCCGGCGGCGCAGCGTCCGCCTTCAGCGGCGGGGGCAGCGGCGGCAGCGGCGGGGGGCCCGGCGGCAGCCGGCTCTCGGCGGTCATGCGGCCGTCGGGGCGGCCCCGCTCCGGGCCGAGCCGAAGAGACGCAGCTCGGCGCCGCTGCGGCTTTTATGCGGCGGTGTCCGGCTGCTCCGCGCCCGGACGGCCGGCACTCCCCCTGCAACGCCCCGCAGCCCGGGAGGCGCGGGCAGGGCCGGGCGTGCCGCCGCCGCCGCCGCGGGCACGGGCAGGGGCAGCGCCAGCCCCCCTCCCGCGGTCCCCGTTCCCCTCCCGCAGTCCCCATCCCCAGCGCCATCGGGGCGCCGCTATCCCTCCTGCTGTCGTTAGGAGCGCTAAGCTCTGGCGGAGCGGCAGGCAGCGGGGGGAGCGGGAGGGTCTCCGGTGTCCCGGTGCGGTGTCTCAGCATGGGCATTTCCAGATCCCCTCCTGAGCGGCTCCGAGACGGTTCGGCCGGCGGCTGAGGCGAGGCGAGGTGCGGTGCGGTGCGGTGCGCGGCCGCCGCTGTCCGCGGGGATGCTGACTGTCCGCGGCACTGGGAAGGGTCGGCCGCGCAGCCTTATGCTTCTTCACGGTAGTGAAGAGGCCGAAACGAAATAAACGTTGCTACCCGCTCAACCCGGTGATAGATGTGTGTAGGGAGAGATAGCAAGTGTGGGCTTACACAGCACAAGTGGAGTGCTGAGCTGCTATGTAAGATACGGTCAGAATGGGGCTCGCGCCTCCGGTCCCCTACAGCCATTCGGCACACAGCTGGACTCTCGTACATTGTTTTACCCTGGTAAAACCTGCTTGTCCTTGATCCTTGTGTTACAGGATCTCCAAGTACATGGTCCTTCCAGCTAGGAAGGATCCTTCCACCGGCTGTGGCTGGGACATTAGCTGCCTGCCAGCACTCTCCTGCTTGCTCAGATAGCTGGGGCTAAGGGTCAGAGCCTCGATCTATGGGTTAGAGCAAGTGCCGTAAGTGCACACAGTTGGTGAGGAACGCTTGGCTATGGCTTGTACCCCTGCAGCACCCACCCGCGGGGCTGGAGGCAGCACAGCCTCCTTGCCTGCTGTCATAGTCATCCTTGGGAGCCGCGGGGTAAAGGGAACGGGAGGAGGTCCTAGAAGTGGGATGAAAAGGGTCAGTGCATGCAGGTGTGCACAGGGATGCGTGGGCATGGCAGGGTGAGCACGCACAGGTACATGGGTGTGCAAGGGCAGTGTGGGGTTGAGGATGTGCATTAGAGCTTGCGGCTGTGCATTGACATGTGAGTGTGTGTACAAACATGTGCCAGTGTGCTGGATCCACAGCATGAGTGTCCACAGGTATGCAGGAACAGCTATGGGCAGCTATGTGTGCGAGGTGGATGTGTGCACATGTGCAGCTTCTGTGCATGGCTATACAGCCAGGTCTGCCCATGTCTTAGTGCCTTCTGTCAGCTCTCCCAGAGCTTGGGTCTGAGTCTGTCTGTGGGCAAAGATTTCCCAAAGCCCCCTTGCCCATTGCACAAAGGGTGTTTAAGGGAGCAAAGGCAGGTGGGAGATGTTTATCCAAGTGAAACAAGGCTCCACTGGGGGTTCCCAACAAAGTTTTCTCTCTGCTTGGAGAAAAATTGGGGGGTGTGGGTGTGAGGATCTATTTACATGCAGCAAATAAACCCCAGCCCTGGTTTCTATCTAAATAAGGGGACGGCAGAACTGTCTTTGTCACTTGCTTATTTGTGCAACTTCTCAGCGACCGAGCGAACCATGGAGCTAGCAGAATAAGCCATGAAGCGGCACTCTTGAGGACCCGTGCTTGCAGTCTCAGTAGCTGGATGCAGATTTCAGATCCCACGCTGCACAGTTTGTACCGAAAGGAAAATCAGCCTCCTGTTCTGACGCTGCTGCTGCTCCTGAAGTGCACACACCACCAGGGTAGCGTTACCCTGGAGGAACCAAGAAACCGGCTCCTTCAGCGTGACAGGTGAGCAGCAGAGCCACCTCGGAGGCAGTGCTCAGCCCTCTGGCTCCCGGGACGCGGCAGCCGGAGATGGGTTTTCCTATCAGATCTTCCAAGAGGCAGCGCGGTGGTCCAGCCGCCTCCGGCGCCGCGTGTGTGCCTGCGCCATGCCAGCTCCGTGCCTCCAGAGGGCAAAGTCAGATCGTGCTTCACTTGGCGCTTGCAGAAGGGTGAGAAGGAGCGAGGTGCGCGCCGGAGAGGGATGGTGTGCTGGGGATGAGAATCCTTTCCTTGGCAGACCCCACCGTGTAAGCAGAGTGCAACGGATATCCACGCAGCATGTGCTGGCTCTTGTGCCTTCTCATTTCCTCATCAGGCAGGTTAAACTGTAAAACTGTAATGCCAGTGTTTGCGAGTGAAGTGGGAGTTGTATACTGTGGTGGCCTGGAGACAGTCCTCAAGCTGACATTGCCATCAGCCTGTTTAAAAACATTCTCAACTCTCCACTTTGGGAGCAGGAATCCGTCCCTTTTTAAGCACTTGACTACCATCTCCCGTGGGGAAAGAACTACGGGAAATGTGTCTTACCCAGGTGGATCTTAGACTGCAAATCTCTTCCACCTGTAAATCAAAGGGTTGCCTGCTGCTGGAGCAGAAGGGTTGGTGCTTTTCATGTTTGTGAACGTTTTGTTTTCTCTTTTGATTCAGCTACAGTGGAGGGGGGACAAAGGTACGTAAAATAGAAAATGCCACGCATTGACTAAATATTTTGGGCACATAATGCAATAGAAAATGTATGGTATCTACAGGAGCATTAAAAATATAAAAGCTGCTTCTGTTGTCACTTGGACTTTCTTTCAGTCTCTGGGATGAAGTCCAGAGCCAGCATTTTTTCCTGTGTGAATTTCCCAGCTCAGATGCTGCCTTCACTGAGCTCTGCAGCCTTCAGCTGACCAGAATGGTCACTGATTCTGAGACCAGCCACTGCAGAATGTACCGTGCATAAGGGCATTCATTGTGCCTTGGCCTCTCAAGACTGGAGTGAGCACCAGTAGGTGCTAGAGAGTTAGCCCAGCCAAAATCCCATCTGCCTGGATCTCCAAGAGCAATTTCCACTGACGGAAAGAATTCAGTCCTTTAGGCTTCATTTCCTGCACAGTTGTTCCCATATTACAAACTGCACCATCGAGATTCCTTGAGAGTAAACTACTCAAAAGCTCTGTTCTCCTTTAGCCCTGTGACCTGAGTTGTTTCTCCCCTGTCAACCAGACAGAGGGAAGCAGATATTAAATGTGTGGGCACATCACACTGCACATTCAGTGTAGCACACTCATAGTTTTGGTTTCACCACCAGGACTCCTCTCCTCAAAGAGGAGAGGAAACGTTTTGCTTTACCTCCATGTCCCAGGAAGAACAGAGCTGTCTTTAACGTGCTGCAAGTCAAGGGCTAAGTAGAGCCAAAATCTGAGATGAGATTGGGTGACTGCAAATGAGGTGAGAGCACACACCCCATAGCACAGCCTTCACCACAGGCTCCTTGCCCCTGCAGTGGGATGGCAAGGGCTGTTCTTGTTTGTTTGGGGCTTTGTTTATTTTGTTTGTTTGTTTACTATTTTTTATTGGCTCCGTGTTTGGTGCCAGGACCTTGCTGTTCATGTGTTGGGACCATCAAGGACAGATGGTCTCCACACCATCATGCTGCTTTGTGACAAAGGAGCCCTACATGCAGCTCATGATCGAGGTCTGAGAAGGGGCCACAAGCCTGAGTGCTGGAACAAGACAGATGGTGGGGACATCCTTCATTCAGAGCATGTGTCTGTAAAAATATGTCCCAAGTCACTTAAGACATCTCACACCTGACTGGACTTAGTGGGAGGCAAAAGCAGGGAGGTGATTGCATGGATTTTGGAGACACTTTATACCCAGAGTGTGGCATGGGGACCCAGATGAAACTTCTGCGGGAGAAATGGTGTGCAGCTGCCACATGGAGTCCTGTCATGTGGCAGAAGAGGGACTGGAAAGCAACAGACTAGTGGATGTGTCCATTGCATATTTGCATCAGGTGTTCACATGCCTTGTCTTGTAAGAGCAACGTTTCACCTGATCAATAGGATAGATGTTTGTCATCCATCCTAGTTTTCCAAATTAATGCTGCTTTTCATTCCCTGGTTGAGTTTTCTGTGGGAACTTGAGGATGCAAGAGAAAAAGAATTGCTTGTTGGGAGCATCACATGGATATAGCCAGGTTCACAAGAGGTCTGAGTTAGCTGCTGTGGTCGTTCTTCTGTAGATCAGAAGAAAACCCATGGTGGTTTTAAAACAGGCCATGACCATGGACCATGGAGGCAAAATGCAACTGGGAAGAGAGGTCTGGGAACCTCGTTCTCCATCCAGCATGGCTTCCTGTGGGCTGTTTCTGGAGGGCAGCAAGAGAGGCCACACATCATGCTTGTCTGGCAGCCCAGCATGTCCCCTGGCTGAAGGAGGGTGAGCAGCATCTGCAGAGGGTGTTCTGTGATAGGCTGTCTCAGAGCAGGGCATCACCTCCACCTGCTCCCTCGGGATCCCCTGCCCCATGGTTGGGAATTCGGCATGAGTGCAGTAGCAGAGGGATTGCCATACAGCAGGGGGGATGTAGGTATTGTAGATGTAGTTTGTTGCAGTAGGGTGATGAACTGAGAGAGTGGCTGACATAAGAAGAGGCAGAGCCCCAACCTGGAGGGACACCAGAAATGGGAGTAATGGACTGCAGGAAGCTCACAAAGCCCGGCAAATGTGCAGGGTGGGGCAGGACAGGGGGCAGGATAACTGTATGCATTGGTCCCAGCTGGGAAGCAATCAGCAGAGCCGGGGCCCTGCTGCAGTGGAGCTGGGGCACAGCGTGAATGAGACTGAACATGTGCCAGGAGCGACTCTTGCTATGGGTCAGGCACACTCTGTCCTGTGTTTCATGAGGAGGAGCACAGCTTGTCATGCACTCCTAGGTCTGTGCCAGCGCTGCCTAAAACAGCAGGTTAGACATGCAACCTTGCTGTGTAAAATGGCAGCTGGAGACTCATCTATCTAAGACACACAGCCGCAAGCCAAAGCAGCAGAAAACACTGCATGGGATGTAGGCAGCAAGGAGCAGACGCCTCCGCAGTGGAAGCAGAGTGGATCCAGCCTGAGCTGGATGGGCCATGACACATTAATGTCCTCCTGCTCAGGCAGTTTTTAGAGGTGGTTTGCAAGAGAATAAGCCACCCATTCTTGCCTTTGCATTGCCAAGAATTCACTGGGAGTTGAGCAGATCTGTCAGATGCTGTAAAAAGAGGAGCTGCCCTTTTCTGGGAACATGCAAAGCAGAGTCAGGCTGTCTTCTGTAAGCCAAAAATCACTTGCTAGGCCTTTTTGTTTTTTGCAGGTGTTGCGAGGTTTGCATGGCTCTTGCTTCCCCAGAGCCTGTGCATTTCAGGAGCTCATGAAAATCTTCCGGATGGGTATCTTTGAATAGCCATCAGGCTCTGTTGGCATGGAAATAAGTTCTTTCTGTTTTGCCTATCAAATGCCCTATTTGGCCACTCATTCAACAGTTTCAAGAGGTTTAATCCCCTCTAGGGGTGGCCTAGGTCTTTGGTGTTCACACTCCCTGTAGTGAGGTTCACTTTTCCCCTATGAGTTTTCCCTGCCACCCGCAGGCTCCCGTGGTCACAGCAGGCAGCTTTGCGTCCAGTTTCCATTATTTGTGTCCTGGTTGGTAGCCAGAAGCAAGGCTGTCTCAGAAGGCAGGGGTAGGGAAGCCAGCCAGCTGCAAGAACTTCTGCATGCAGGGCCACTGTCATCGGTGTTGGTCTTTGCCCTAACTTCGGTAGAGCAGGTGAAAGACAAGCATGCAGGACATACTGGTGGCTCAGGACTTGCAGGATGAGCATCATCTACTCTGTGCCTCCCAGGTGCCCTGCTAGGCTTTGTCTGTTCTGCTGGCTCACAACTGGTATCACTGGTGTCTGACAGGAGCCCACAGGGCCATAAAGACCCTGAGGCTTCTGGAAGGGGAACATTTGTCATCTGAAGCCAGATTTTGCTAGCTGCAGCAGTAGTTTATCCCTCCACAGCTAGTGGTGAAACTGATGCTTGGTGGAAAACAGGAGGATGCAGCATTAAAGTTAGGGAGAATTGTTTATTGCTTGCTTTGGAAGCTGGGAATTTAATCCAAGAAGAATTATTTAAGTTAATTAATTGCCTTACTGTGAACAAAACACCTATGCAAATGTCCTGCTTTAATTCAGTAAGTTATTTGAAAGAAATGCTGTTGGTTTTCTTTTTCCTTTGTTGCAGACAGAAGCACGTTGTCCTAGATAATGGCTTTTTCTAACCAGCACTTCAGCATGGAAGGCAGAGGTGACAGGTCATTTTGGCCAAACCTTAGTGTTAGGAGATTAATTTCCCAACACAGCCACAGAAATTTCTTGGTGATGTTCATATTGGTAATGTTCTTCATGTTGCTACACCCAAATATGGATATTGAAAGTCCTTCAACAAATTGCAGTGGAGTTACCCTATAACTTATTAACCAATTTCCTGTCCCATTACATGTTCTGCACTGTAGTCCTTGCAGAGGACTGTCCCCATGGTTACAGAGAGTAGGTCAGCCAAGGAGGGAGGCCAAGGAAAGAAAAGGTTTTGGGAGCAAGTAGATGGGAGCAGCAGAGGGAGATTGGGAACATGTGAAGCAGGAGAAGAAAGAGGAGGAAAAGCACCACAGAAAAGCAGGGAATGCGGAGAGGAAGGATTGGGGCTGGAGCTGAAAGGAGATAAATATCCTTTCTGAAAGGCTGGTTGGGAGGTTTGCTTTGTGCAGGAGATCTTGAAGGGATGGGCAAAATACCTGTGCCCACCAGAGTGTCTTAGCCTGGAGTCAAAGACTTTTACTCTCAGCATCACTTTGGTACAATCCAATAAAAGTGAAAAGTAATGTCACAGGTTTCTAGGACTGGCCTACACAGATGATGAAGGCAGTTTAGTGCTGTGAGCCTGCTCTGCTGGGCTCTCTTTGTTTTTTTCTTTAAACCAAGGAAAATCACTGATTAAACTGCGTTACTGAGCATTACTAAACACAGCTGATGTTGCCCTTCCTTCCCTGGGATCCATAGCTTTCAGCACACTTTGCACAACTTGATTAACAAAAATAAGGTGTTCCTTATAGTAGGCAGGTCCAGGCACCCAGCACTTTTGTGTCAGATTTTTGATGCTTTGAGGTTTCCTGGGGAAGTCCTCAGTGATGGGGCAGATCAGGGTCCACAGCAGGGGTTGTGAGGAGGGGCATAGGGTGCATTGAGAGCATCACTGCCACCGGTGAATTCAGCTGTTGGGTAGATGCTGATGAGGGACTGGTGACACCCAGCAGAGCCATGTGTGAAGGGTGTAAATAGCCTTTATTTAAAAGCAGAAGGAAAGGTGAGGGTAGTTTAAGCTTATTTGCACTAGCAGATAAAATCTGAGTGCTTTCACAGAAAGCTCCCTTGGCCTTTTTGTTCTCATTGCTCATTGTTCTCTCAGATTCTTTAGCAATCACCGTGGTAATTACCACATAATGCCCTATTTAGAAGGGCCTACAGAAAGGTACTGGAGTTTTTCTTGACATCCCATTGCAAAATGTCTAGGCCCACATGCAGAAAAGATTATTTCTCTAGATTCAGAACTTTTCTTTAACAAGACTGTAAAGTCTGTGAATAGCTGAAGTCCTGCTGAAGTTAACAGACTCCTGGGGATTTACACTAGACAAGCATCTGCCCAGTGTTTACCTGAGGCCATGCATGTTCCCAGAATAGTGTAGCTCATGGTAGTCTGGATAGAAAGAACCGGTTTTAAGTTCCGCAGTACTATTAAAGCTACACAAGGTGCTGTTTGTATTTCCAGGGGCAGCAGGAAGCTTCTGCAATCTCTTTTCATTTTGGACTGGTTTTAATTGTGCTGTGATCATTGCTCATTTCAAGTGCAAATCTGTGCTATGGGACAGGTTTCCCAAAGGGATGGTGGGGTCTCTTTCCTTTGGGCTTTCTAAAACTGGGCTGTTTTGTGGTCCTGAGCTAGCTGATCTAACTTGTGGCAGTACCCTGCTTTGAGCTCTTGCTGGGCCAGAGACCTTGTAATTTCGGCAGTTATCTCTGGTATTGTGGGGGAAACATGATTTCTAGGAGTTTCTGTCAAGTCAGCTCAAGTCCTGTCGATACTATAGGAAAATGACCCATGGACAACAAGCAAAATGCCTTCTCAAAATGCCAGGTGCTCAGATCTTGTTTCTTCCAGCTGGCTCTGGTAGTTTTGCTTATGCAGTTCGAGTCTTCATATGCAAATCAGAGATTTGCCACCATGCTGGGCCATTACCAGAAAACAGATCTTTCCGAAGTTATTTAAACAATCCCTTCTGGGACCATGTTTTGGACAGGAAAAGGGAAGGACAGTGGCATCTTTTTTAGACCTTCAAGTGTCCCTCCTCTTTATTTTGCTGCAAGACGATGCAATTTATCTTATGTGAAAGTGTGCTGGGTTTGGCTGGGATAGAGTTAATTTTCTCCACAGTAGCTAGTATGGGGTTCTGGATTTGTGCTGGAAATAGTGTTGATGGTACAGGTGTGTTTTCCTTATTGCTGAACAGTGCCTACACAGAGCCAAGGCCTGTTCTGCTCCTCACCCCACCAGTGAGCAGGCTGGGGATGCATAAGGAGTTGGAGGGACACAGCCAGGACAGCTGATCCCAACTGACCAAAGGATGTTCTCACACCACACTGCATCATGTTCAGTGTAAGTAGTTGGTGGGGGGGACTACCAACTTCCTCCAAGTAGAAGGAAGGGGGACATTGGGAGTGATGGCATTTATCTTCCCAAAGTGTGTTAGATCCCTGCTGTCCTGGATGGCTGAACACCTGCCTGGCCATGGGAAGTGGTGAATGAATTCCTTGTTCTGCTCTGCTTTCACATGTGGCTTTTGCTCTACCCTTTAAACCATCTTTGTCTTAACCCATGAGCTTTCTCACTTATACTCCGAAAAGGTCCACAGGACATGGACAGGCCAAGATCTGCTTCCAGCAAGTAAGTCTCAGAGCAGAAAACTCTCTGGCCTGAGGTACACATTAATACAAGAGGCACAGGACTGACCTTGGCAATCAGCAGAGAGAGGGTGCCTCCAGGAAGTATGTTCACCCCAAAGGCAGGAGGACCAGAGATGGGTTCAGCCCAGCCCCATGATGCTCAGACAGCAAAGCCAATGTGGACAACATGTGGTGGCCCTGATCCTCCTTGGTGGTCCTGGCAGGTGATCCTCCCCCTGGGGTGAGCAGCAAGCCAACAATCCCTGCATGGACCATTAGTAGCAAGAGTGGTGGCTCGCAGGAGTGGGGTGCTGGTGCATCCCCTTCACTGCCAGCAATGCTGTGCTGTGCAGAGGGCTTGGTTACCCCGGTAAGATGGGGTGGTCCTTGCCTGTTCAGTGTAAATAGCTGAGCACTGGAGGTAATTTCTTTCAGTCACTTGTTACACAGCTTTATTGAATGGGGAGTGTCAATTTTTTCTCCTCAGAACTAGTCCGGGCAACACTGACAGAGGAGTTGAAAAATGAGAGCTAATCCTGCAGGAATGACTCATTCTGGCATAGGATTTGCAGAGCGGGACGAGAAGTTCAGGTAAAACAAAGGGAAATGGAGGCCATAGTAAAACTCTGTGGTTTGGAGAATGACAGTTTAACTGCTATGGAGTCAAAGTTGGAAACCCCCTCCCAACAAATTGCTGTACTGAAAACCTTGGCAATGTCTACAGCAAGTCAATGTTCGAGCATACTTTCTTCAGAAGCAGAGGCTCTTTCCCATGGGAGCTGCAGGTTGGATTGCTAATTACCATGGGACTGGAAAAAAATTATTACTATTTTTAATTAAACACAAATAAAACAATGGCTGTCCCTTTAAAGTTTGACTTTGAAATATTCACTGCATTTTTTAGCAGGGATTACACCGGCCAAGTCGAAACAGAGCAGCACTGGAGTTCTGACAAGGGTTTAAGGCTATTTGCAACCAGTGGTGATAACCTGTTAGT
This sequence comes from Agapornis roseicollis, assembly GCA_002631895.1. Lineage (NCBI taxonomy): Eukaryota > Metazoa > Chordata > Aves > Psittaciformes > Psittacidae > Agapornis > Agapornis roseicollis. The sequence goes on along the minus strand of NDXB01003590.1, from coordinate 48,300 downwards.
TGGGGGAAAGCACAAGCTCAGTCTAAACATCTGGACTGGGGAAAGGGAGGCTGGATTTCTGGAAGCTGTTGCAGACTTAAAACCAATTTTTCTCTGCATCCTTTGGGAGATCTTTTAACCACTTATCTTGCTTTCTTCACCTGAAATATTTGCAAAGACACCCAGCAGACACCCAGCTGGCTGCACAGTAGCTAAAGAGTGCTCACCTCCAGAGTGTGGATTAAAGGTCATTATGTTATTATGATTTAAAACACTTCACATTATAAGATAAGGACATTGGTGTGGTAACAGCAAAGAGCAAAAGCATCATAGAGTCACAGGGAAGAGGACACTTTTCCATCCCAGCCTTTCCCACACCTGTTTGTTAAAAGAGATGTGGCACTTGCAGAAAAGTTGTGCTCAGATAAAGTGATCGCTCAAAGAAGATCATATGCCACGAGGCATAAAACTTTAAGAAGTTTTAAAGGAAATTAGTTCCAAATAACAAGTCCAGAGGAGGGCCATGAGGATGATCAGGGAACTGGAGCACCTCCTGTATGAAGACAGGCTGAGAAAGTTGGGGCTGTTCAGTAATGAAGAAAAGAAGGCTGTGTGGAGACCTCATAGCAGCCTTCCAGTATCTGAAGGGGGCCTATAGGGATGCTGGAGGAGGACTGTTCATCAGGGACTGTAGTGATAGGACAAGGGGTAACGGTTAAAAACTTAAACAGGGGAGGCTTAGATTGGATATAAGGAAGAAATTCTTTAGTGTGAGGGTGGTGAGGCAGGACTGTAGTGATAGGACAAGACGTATAAAANTCAGTAATGAAGAAAAGAAGGCTGTGTGGAGACCTCATAGCAGCCTTCCAGTATCTGAAGGGGGCCTATAGGGATGCTGGAGGAGGACTGTTCATCAGGGACTGTAGTGATAGGACAAGGGGTAACGGTTAAAAACTTAAACAGGGGAGGCTTAGATTGGATATAAGGAAGAAATTCTTTAGTGTGAGGGTGGTGAGGCAGTGGAATGGGTTGCCCAAGGATGCTGTGAATGCTCCATCCCTAGAGGTGTTCAAGGCCAGGTTGGACGGAGCCTTGTGTGATATGGTTTAATGTGAGGTGTCCCTGCCCATGGCAGGGGGGTTGGAACTCGATGACCTTAAGGTTCTTTCCAACCCAAACTGTCCTGTGATTCTATGATTCTAAATGGCCAGAACATTAGCAGAAGTGCTGCAGCCTTTCAGTAGATGCAGGTTGTGTTCTGTAAGCCAGGAGGGGGAAAACCAGCCAGCCTTTATGGATGAGCTGAGACCTCATACATCTCTTGGTGCCTACATGTGACAGGCAGTGGAATGCTGGAGTCTCTGCAGCAGGGCTTCAGCAGACACAGTTGGTGTCTCACCACTCTTTAGGCTTCACTGTGGGCAGATTTGGCCTGCAAAAGGGTCTCCAGCAGCACCAAACAGGACGAGGCTTGCTGGGAGGGAACTTAGTGGGTACCTCATCAGGTCCCTTCTGTGGCCCAGGCCAGGTGAGGTTGGTGTGGGCTGTGGCTGTTGCTGCCTCTATCCAGACTGGCACAGCATGGGGCTGCTGTGTGTGCTGGCCCATTCCCAGCCTGAAAAACTGGGTGCATCATGCTGCCAGATCCAGCAGCACCATGACCCCTTGGTGCTGGGATAGGGCTGTGTCACACAGGATGCTGCCTGGGTGTCCAGACTCCAAGGGACCTGGACCACAGTGGTGGCCTTGCACTGCTGTGTGGCTAAGCTGGAGGGAGCATCCCCCACTGATGAGGGATCCCAGGTGAGGGCACTGCTGGAAGGCTTGGGCTCATCTTCTGGTATGTCTGTGTCACCAAGGCTCACTGCCTCTGCAGAGTGAGCTGAAGAGTTGGTTATGGGGAAACGGGTTTTCATTCTGGCACCCTGGGCTTGAGGGCCCTCCTCACTCCCTCTCACATCCAGCTGCTTGGCACAGCTGTCAGTGTAGATGCTGACCAAGCTCTGAAGCCACCAGTGTGTGGCATCAAGAGGTGTGTCTGCCACGTGCCGTTTCCTACAACCGCCCTTGCGCAAAGAGGGCCTTCACCGTGGCCAGGAAAGCAATGTTAGCTCATGTCGCTGCAAGGGAGTCCAGAGTAAAACTCGGTCAAGCTCTGGTGCTTGTCCTTACTGCTTCTATCGCAGAGCTCATCCTCTTCCCATGGTGCTGGCTCAGGGGAATGACCACAGCCGGCTTTCTGGTCCCAAACCTTTGCCTAGCCGCAGGCGCCGTGCAGCTCACATGGCAGTCAGAGGTGCTGCCTCACCTCCCCGCTGAGTGACGGGTGTTTCGGCACTGTGTGAGCCTCCAGGGCTGTGCCTGGGTGTGGAGGGAAGCGCATCCCGTGGGGCTGCCATGCACAAAGCTGTTTTCTGATGATCTCATGGTGGGGTCAGCGCCAGAACAAGGGCAAACGGAGCGTAAAAAGGGTTTGCGCCCACACGCTGGCCCGATGCAACCCGTATGTGGTAACTGGGATTTAGCTCCCGATCAAATTCCTGTTGGATTATTGCTCAACCTCCTTGTAGGGGCAGCCACCATATGTGGCAGGTGAAGGCATTTGTCCCAGTCCAGCTACCAGGCAATGCCTTCTCGAGCAGCAGCTCTTTGGGGTTTGCTCCTGCCCTTTGTCTGGAAGGGCATCCAGACCCAACTACAATGACCAGAGATGCTCTCCCCTTATCGCTGGCTGTTCAGCAGGCATATTCCTGGCAGCACCCAGTTTTGCATGGGGCTAACCCAGTTTATAGCTTGTCCTGCAGCTTGTATAAAGCAGAGACATAGGAGTTAGTCCAACATTAAATATTCTGGGAACTGGAGGCTTTCAGCTTACTTGTCCTTCTGCTTGATGGGGCCAGATGAGATCTGTCTCAGTTGCCCAGCTCCCGTCTGGGTGGCTGAATACCAAGGCAGAGTCTCAGCTAATAGCCTGGAGACCCTGTGAGACGGAAACGCGCACATGTGGCTCATGACCTGGCTGAGACCATCGCCAGCTCTTTGTTCACCACAAAGAGTTCATTGGGGACAGGTGAACCTGTTGAGAAGGAGCTGGGAAAAGAAGGAAGGATGGTCTGAAGGCACCACAGAAAAGCCACAGCAGACCAGGGACTGCCATTCCCATTGTGTGTTGATAGGAGGAGCACTGTGCTGTCCTTCTCCCTTCCTGGTAACACAGGACAACTGCTGTTGCCCTAATTTGAAGCACCAACCATCAGAGGTGTCCCTGAGACCTGATGGTGACAGAAGCAGTTGCACTGAACTGCCCCTTGAAGTCCCTGGCCCTCGAGCATGACAAGCGCTGCCAAAGAGAGGCTGATTCATATTGACATGCAGAAGAAAGCATGGTAGGGCTGGGACAAGGCCACAGAGAGGCCAGGCAAGGGACTAGGATGGTCCTCAGGGGTGCAGACTGACCTCAGGGGCCCAGCGTTGCTCTTTTGCTCTGCCCTCCTTCCTTCACCATTAGGAAATGGTTCTGCATCAGAAGCATGCTGTCACCTTCCCTTCTTCACCCTACCTTGTCTCTCCTGCAAACCAACAGAACAGCAACAGCTGTGGGGTTGAGATGAATAGTCTTCTATCTCCCGCATCTTATGCCCTAGGGAGCCTGAAACCCATATGGTTTTCATCCCAGACCCTCAGCTGATTCCTGGGATTATCCTGGGCACATATTCCCTCTTTTCACCTCCTGTTTCCTCTCTGCAAGCCAGGGATAATGGTATTCTGTGTCCTTCCCCAGCAAGGTGCAGCACAATGACAGGTACTATGTAGGAAACACATGAATCCAAGCCTTAGCACTGATTCATTACCACCCAGGCCCTTAAAGCATTCCAGTGCAGTGGACTTCTCTCCCAGAACCTTTCCCAGCCTCCTAGGTACTGAGCATAGATGGTGCAAGACACTGTGTTTCCCAAGTGATGCCTGAGGTTCTTAATTTTTTTGGTTTTCATCATACTCCACTTCTTCGATATTGTTTGTCTGTCTGTCTGTCTGTTTGTTTGTTCTGGAAGCCTGGAAAGCTTTCAGGGGGGTCACTTAGGGAGAGAGGCAGCAGAAAGACATCTCTGGTTTTATTCTGAGTCAGAGTAGGAAGCTTGGTGCAAACATCATGAAAGGACTTGGGATCTTATGTCTGCTGCCCAAACACCACTCTTGGCCCAGTGATGGAGGCACCTGAAGCTTATAGGAATTTCACTTCTGGGCTGTATCTGTATGATCGTTCATGGCAGTTCTCAGGCAGATGAAGGGCAAGTTACCACTGCTCACTGAACTAGAGATGAGCTGGGAAGGACCTTCTGCTCCTAGTGCTCAGAGTGAGTCTACTGGGGGTGTCTGGTGCCGGCAGCCCCCGGCCCCGAACCTGCAGAAACAAGGACTAGAAGACAAAGATGCTCAGGCTACTGGGGCTTCTGACCCTGTGCCAGACTGTAGGTAGGATGCATGGACGGCAGATTCCATGGCCCCTGGGGTCTGCCATGTATCCAGGACAACAGCAGGAAACACACACCCATATGCATAAAGATGAGCTCAGCAACATGTTCAGCTGTTGGCATTAGGCAGGCATGGGGACAGCAGGCGGCACTGCTCTGTGCACTCACTGACCATGGTGGCACTGCTGGGAGGTGTTAAGTCCTTTACAGGGCTGGTGGGGTACATCAGTGACTCTCCTGGATGGCCCAGCAGCATCTTCCTGAGTGGTGCAAGTGTTCACAGAGGCGCAAGAGCCAGGCCACCCCATCACAGGCTGTGTTGCCTGTGGCTCCAGGCCTGGGGGAGCTCCAGGTGCCAGTTAAAATAGGGCAGGACTCCAAGAGGATCACCTGGTGGAAGGAGCCCATTGTGCCTGTCCTGCTCCATAGGCTTCTGGAGGGCTGTTACATGGAACAGCCAGTGCATAAAATATGTGAACATACTAAAACTCCTCTGAGCCGGAGCACAAGTGATGCTGACCCTTGATCCCTCTTTCTGCCCTACTGATCTTTAAATAACAGCAGGATGGACTCAGACACCTTCTCCCCACACCCTCCTAAGCAGGGCAAGCATGTAGCCTGGAGGAGCAGGAGTTACTTGGTAGAGGGAGGAGGAGTGACCCCTCAGACAGAGAAGGGGTTGGCATGGGGAGCCCAGTTCACTGAGAGCTGACATCAGGAGACAGGGTGCTCTGTGTTTAGGAGGCAGAGCAAAAGTGCCCTCAGGAGAGAGGGGCATGGTGTCCATGTGGCAGAGTAATGTATGTTTCCATTTGGGATGTGCTCCCAGTGCTCCCCAGAGGCTGGGTCCATGCATGTCTGCTCACACCAAGAAAGGCCAAAGGTCCAGTATGCACATCGAGCACAATGTGACCTAGCAGCTGCAGAAAAAGAGGCCTGGCTTGCACTCTGACAGGGGAATGTATTCACTGATCAGCTCCTGAGCGTCATCACTGTCTTCATGCTCCATTACCAGCCAGCTGCTGAGTAACTTCTGGGTAACAAGAAATACTTTTCCCCGAATGCAGCCCTGCAGTGATTCATCAGAAGGGCCCTTATCTTCATGTTTCAACAGCTTTAGCAATTTTAATGAAGAAACAACTTCCTGCTGGCTGGATGTGTGATTGCCCAAAACAAGCTGTGGATATTCAAAGAGAAGAGCCTGTGATCCATTAGTTGGCTAGGGGCTATTCTTAAGCCCAAGAGCCAGGATAATCCTAGGTGGAAACATCCGCAAAAGGGTCAGCTGTTAGAGGCATTTAAGTGTCTTTACATTGGTATCCAGAGACCTGCTGGGAAGCTGAACCCTGTGGAAGACCTCTGGTGACCTTTTTCACAAGTCTTGGGGGCAGGATTCTAAATTACCGAGGCACGTCTGAAGGCTTCGCGCTCTGTTTTCTCCATCACTGGCCTCTCAAACAATTGCATCCTTGTCACACATTTGTCAAAGAGAAAGGGGCAGACGAAGAAAGAAATTTCAATAGTCTCAGGGTTTTTAACGCTGAATAGCACACGGAGGTGGAAGGGATATCCTGAACAATGTCTGGTCTCTGGCCAGAATCCGTTTCCCATGACAGTGCCTTTCTGAAGCAGGAATGCCAGCATGAAGCAAAACTTGTTAAAAGTAGTAAAAGAAGAGGTCTCCATTGTGTCCCGCATGACAGAGTAATCCTCCCTGAAGAACAGACTGCTGTCATTTTCACTCCCATCTGTGAATTTTGGCTTCACTCAACTTCGTGATTTTCACAAAGTACAACATTAAAGACCAAGCCTTTAAAAGCAGCCCAGCCACCCTTGCAGGATCTTTCTGCAGGCATGTCCAGGGCTGCAGAGGTAGTTTTCCTATACAAACTCGAAAATGTCTGACTCCATCAAGCTGAATCTCCTCTTAGGAGCTACACTTGAGAAAAGGAAACAAACATTTTCCACATCTCCGTCTGCTCTACTGGCTAAGCATCATTCTCCCTTTTCAATGCTTTATTCATAGGTTATCATTCTCCTCCTGATTTTTCTTTAGAGCTTTGCTGTGTGAAGTACCTGTGAAAATCCATAAACAATAGCAGAGAGTTATCAGTTCAGCAAAACTCTCTGGCTGCTTTCTCCTTGTGCCCAGTGTTTGTTCCACCTTTCTCTTCTGTGTCTGTTCCCTGGACAGACCTCTCAGCTCAACCTCTTAAGTGTTGTATTGATAATTAATCACAGGTCTCATCAGTATTGTCAACATCTCTGTACAGGAGCTGAACACAGCGAACAGAAGTGAAACAGCGCCTTAGAAGGGAAGCAGGGCTGTCCCTTCCCCCGTTTCCATTCAGAAAGCTACTGACTGCCAAGTCCTTTCTAGTTACCTTGTTTTTGCAGGCACATAGTTCCAGCAGCAACACTTATAGCAGAAGGGTGTCCCCAGAAACAGCCTGGGAGGGCTCACCAGCGAGTGCAGCACTTGTAGCTCAGTGCTGACACCATTCAGGGCTTCTCCTTCCTACCCAGAAGGGCAAAACACATCTGTTGTGATCTGATTGGAATGAATACAAAATACCTGCTGCCTGTGCTGGCAGTCAGCGATCTCTTGAGAAGGCAAACACTGAGGGCGTTATAAAAGCAGAAAGTGAAAAATGGGCTGATGTTTATATGATGTGACTTTGCCAAGAAACCAGTTTATTTTCCTGGGGATGCAGAAGATGCTTACACGGAGCAGGGCACCTTTCAGGATTCCCAGCCATAGGGGAAAGGATGCATGCCAGGGAGGCCCAGTGGGTGGGATCCATGCTCTCAGCATAACAGACTGCATAAAGAACTTCATGCACCCACACTAAACCCGGTTGGTGATAAACACCAATGCCAGTGTTGGTGGGACCTCTGCTTTACTGGTTAAGTGCTATCCAGATTTGGCTTTCACACCGGAGGCTTAAGCGACTTGTTACAGCCTTTGCACACAAGCAAAAGAATTCCTTGCAACTTTCAAAGTTACACATCTCCCAATCTGATGACAACTCTGCACTATTAGGGATTTCTTGCATCTTTGAGACAAGTCTGTCAGCAAGGAATCATGCCATGGAAGACTTGGTTACTAATTCATCAGTAGTGTCATTACGCAGCCTTAAGATTCTTCTGAAGGATCTGCTCTAGCTGAAGTGGATGGGTTTGGTAAAGGTAGTACTGAATTGTAGTTTCACATACAGTGACGCTCCTACACAAAACCCCTTTGTTGCACAGAGGAACACCATGGTGGCAGACAAACAGGGTTAGCATTGTGGCTGGAGTTCCCAGATGTACACTTTGGCCAGTAAAGGTATGCTTTGGTGGCAAACTGAATTATTTCTTGAATTTGATCCAAACTGACAAGTGGCTTTAATTGACAAGAGGATAGCAGAAGCTCCTTGAAAGCAGAAACAATGCGTTTTCACATTTTCCAAGTGAATTCATTCACTTTCTTGTTTCATGAGGAGCTTTCAGTTTGGAAGTGTGGTGTGCTTGGTCTCCTCTCCCGGGTAACAAGTGATAGGACAAGAGGTAATGGCCTCAAGCTGTGCCAGGGAAAGTTTAGATTGGATATAAGGAAACATTTTTCCACAGAAAGGTTGACCAGGCATTGGAACAGGCTGCCCAGGCAGTGGTGGAGTCACCATTCCTCAAAGTGTTCAAAAAAACGTGTATATGAGGTCCTTAGTGACATGGTTTAGTGGTGGTCTTGGTAATCCTAGGTTATCCTTCGGGTTGGACTTAATCATCTTGAAGGTCTTTTCCAAACTACTTGATTCTGTGATTCTGCTTTGCTTTGGAGTGATGTGCTGAGAACTGATGCCTGGGGGATCTGTGTCAGGAATAGTCAGAAATAGGACTTTCCACAGAGAGCTATTTTTTATCAGTTGCTTGCTGTTTAATCCACGTGACAAGTACATCACAGATCTTCAAGGGATACTAATTAGGCACCTAAACTGAGATTAAGTGGAAGATGCTGGCAAAGCCATCTGACTGCTATAATTACCATTCTCCTGTTTACACTGTGCCTTTAGCTGCAGTTTGGGCAGGACTGGTGAGAATCCAGGATCACTCATGGGTGTAAATTAGGTTTAGTCACATTTCCCTGGTTTCCTCTATGGCTGCTGCAGGTCTCACATGGAAGGCAGGCAGAAAGGGGAGGAAGCTTAGCACTGCTTCCCCCAACCCAGCATTTCTTATATAGACAGAATGTTTCAGCACTTTCGGGGCAGCTTATATGTTATTGAGGTTGTTGTCAGTCTTCAAATGTGACCTGCTGGCTGCGTTCATTGCAGTATGAAAGCTGTAGTTTCTTTTCAGAAGATAGGGATCTCATACCCCACTGAGGAATGTGCTATGGGAATAACCTCAGGTAGCACTTGCTTGTCTCAATCTATGCGAGTAAAACATCACTCATCACGGTATAAGAGATACTGAATACAATTTTCTTTAGAGTCAGCCCACTCTAACAAAGACGTCAGATGATATGATAGGGTGACAAGATGGAAAATGACACACTGAGACTAAATTATAACTTCCAGTATTTTTCATGCTAAGACACAGTTCAGCTTGAAAGGAGAAGGTGCTGCAGCGCATGGATGTAGTCCCCATTCTACCATCCTAAGAGTACTGTGTGGGCGCACAGCAACGGAACGCAGTCTGGGAGGCAGTTCTTAAAATCAGTGAACATACAGCAGGGATAAGAACAGCACAGGACTGGTGCCAAGCTCCACCCGGGCCTTGTTAGAGGTGGATTTAGCAGGTAGATGTATGAGTCCTCATAATTTGTCCTGTAAAGTCTGCATCTGGAAAGAGAGGCCTTGACTGGAAAAACAGATGCCTGACAGCCTTTTTGAGAGGGCGAGGGTATGTGAGCAAGCAGAAGGACTGACTGCACATGCATGGGGGTGTGTGCATAAATTTTCCATTTATATAAGAACTGTTGGCAAAAGCTCTCTGAGCTTTAAAAAGAGAGAAGCTCAAAAGCTCAGATGATGTATGCTGGAGTGAAGAGAAAGGAGCTGGTGGGCAGGCTTCAAACACATGCAGTATATTTAGCTTGTCATCGTAATTTCTGGGGCATTTCTGTCATGAGAGGAGATATCCTGGGAAGCAGAAGGGAGCTTGTGCTTGTGATAACATGTAGAAGTGAAAGCCTGCTAGATGTGCTGAAGCCCTTCTTGTCGACCCCTAACCTTTGCCTTGGGTGCAAACTCCCTATATTTAAAAAACAAAAGAAGTGAAATAATCTATTCAATGCACCCTTTGTAGTGGTAATGACTAGTGTGTGTGCCCCTCTGCCAGAGCTGTAGAAAAGAAACCAGCAGCAATTCTGCAATGACCAGCCAGAACAGCAACTGGGGATGCAACTGCATCCTGCCCCAATTGTCGGGAGAAGCAGGTGAGGAGAACCTGGAGTTATTAAACTTCAGGAGAGGATTGGTGTCGTGGTTTAAGTGCAGCCAGTAACTCAACATCATGCAGCCACTCGCTCACCTCCTCCTTCCCCCCTGCCCCAGCTCCCAGCGGGACACGGAGGAGAATCAAACAAATGTAGAAACCAGTTGAGATAACAGCAGTTCAGTAACTAAAATATAACACAACACTACTGCTGCTGCTTCTGCTACTAATAATTATGGTGATACGGGAAATTACAAGGGGAGAGAATATAAACCTAAAAGGGGAAAAGGAAAAGCAAACAATAAACACAAGTGCTGCACAATACAGTTGCTCATCACCCACAACAAACACCCAGCCTGACCCAAGCAGCAACCTGGCCTTCTGGGTGACTGCCCCCAGTTTATATAGTGGGCATGATGGGCTGTGGTATGGAATACCTCTTTGATTAGTTCAGGTCAGGGATCCTGGCTCTGCTCCCTCCCGGCTTCTTGTTCTCCTCCTCACTGGCAAAGCATGAGAGACTGAAAGGTCCTTGGTCAGAGTAAACATCACTTAGCAAAACCCAAAACATCCGCGTGTTATCAGCAATATTTTCAGACTGAAGCAAAAACATAATAATAATGTGCCAGATAATAGGAAGGAGAAAAATAACTTGTTACAGCTGATCCCAGGACTACTGGTTACTCATTTTGTCTTGTCTCTCTGCAGTCCAATTCCTCTGTGTTTTCTGGGACATGGTGCCGTAAAAACTTTTGAGTTTAATTCCCCTGAGCCTCTGAGTGGATACTGAAGCCAGCATACATCACCAGTCCCAAAATCTGACCTTTGCTCCATCACTGCAGTGCACCAAAAGCAAGTGCAGAGTCCTCCATGCATAACAGATGGGGGTAACAGCTCCCTGAGGCAAAGCACAGCCTCTGCTGTATGTGCTGGGCTTTCCTGGCAAAGTCTCCACATGTCCCATTCTCCATCTCCAGTGGTGCTGTATCCCATTTTTCTGCTGCCCCAGGACACCACAAAATGACCCCCAAAACTACTTCCCCTTCTTGTCTTATAAGGCTGAGGTCATAACAACATGTTTCATATTAACATCCTACAGCTTTGTCTAGCTTCCCTCGCTAGGAAAGAGGAGGAACAGATTCAGGTCTAGGAAAAGCTGGGGGGGGGGG
>NDXB01003590.1:17819-37122 GCA_002631895.1 Agapornis roseicollis | reverse complement strand
GGGGGGGAGAGAAACCTGACACTTTGGCTGGAGGGGAGCTCCTCTCAAAAGCAGCAAATCCTTTGTTAAAAGGTGAGAAAACCTGGGGACATGGGTTGTTTTTTGGTTTGTTTGTTTGTTTTTTTTTGAAAAATAATGGGGATATTTTGTGCGGGATTTGTTAAAAGCCATTTATGGCTGAAAGACAAATGTATAAAGACTAAGAAAAAAGGAAGCAATTTTCCACTGAAAAACGTGGAGCTTGGAAGCAGGCTCACACCCCCACAGAGAGCTGCTTCCCGGTGAGCAGAGCTAGCTGCAACCAGGTACTGCCAATGACATCCCGATGGAGCTGCGCTCTGAGCTGCACAGGGACTGCTCGCACACTGCTGCATGGGGGGATTCCTGCAGGAGCTGTTTCTCCAGGTTACTGGGCACTCACAGCCACAGGGGCAGAAGTACTGAGGAATACTCTGCCGGTGGTGGCCCCTTTCACCTCCAGACCACCTCCTTAGGCCTCCAGAGCCCACCTGTGCTCCTAGCCACGCTTGAGATCTCCCAATTCCACTTCTCTGCTTGCCTCCATCCTTCCACGGTGTGCAGTGATGGCCCTGCTGCCCTGTCTGCTGCTAAAGCCCCATCCCTTAAACATCTGGTCCCCAAGGGTCCTTCCAGGAAAGAGCACTTTACACAGTTCCCTCTTAGGGAGGGACAAGCTTGGCCCCTCCACCAGCTCCTCTCACACCACATGAACTCAGGAGGGGCTCACCCCTGCTCAGAAGCAGCCTGTGGACTCAGGGCCTTTCCAGAGAGTGGAGGGGCACAAGCTCATGCCTACTGCCAGGTTTCCCATTTAGCCAGTTAGCTCAGAGAACAGCTTCCCTCTGGGGTCTCTGAGTAGAGCCAAAACCTGCCTAGGCTCCCTGAGTTTTCCCTTTGTCATCTCCATGCAGCTCCTAGTGCAGCATCCCACTGACAGCTCAGCAGATCCTTCCCAAGTCTGTGGGTACCTCCAGCCACTCCATGGTCTCCAACTTCATTACTGCCTTTCCCACTCTACTGAACCCCTCTCTGTGCCTGCTTTACCTGTGTCCTTCATGCCTCTTCCCACCTGCTGCAGGGCATGGGGAAATTGCCAGCAGCTGAGATCTAGGGCTACTTTAACAATGACATGCCCATTCCTCCAAAGATCAGAGATGTGACAGGCTTCACCCTACAGAAATCAAACACCAATAGTATACATGACACAATTTTGTGTCAGAAGGATGACTGTGGAGCTTCCCAAAAAAAGGGGGCTGGAGCACCTCCTGTATGAAGAGAGTCTGGGAAAGTTGGGGCTGTTCAGCCTGGAGAAGGCTGCATGGAGACCTCATAGCAGCCTTCCAGTATCTGAAGGGGGCCTATAGGGATGCTGGGGAGGGACTCTTCTTTAGGGACTGTAGTGATAGGACAATGGGTAATGGGTTAAAACTTAAACAGGAGAGGTTTAAATTGAATATAAGGAAGAAATTCTTTAGTGTGAGGGTGGTGAGGGTTGCCCAAGGAAAGTTGTGAATGCTCCATCCCTGGCAGTGTTCAAGGCCAGGTTGGACAGAGGCTTGGGTGACATGGTTTAGTGTGAGGTGTCCCTGCCCATGGCAGGGGGGTTGGAACTAGATGATCTTAAGGTCCTTCCCAACCCTAACTATTCTATGATTCTATGAATTACAGAAAGATTTACGTTTGATGGTCTTCAGCCCAACCCCTTGCTCAAAGCAAGGCTCACCAAAGCTCGGCCATGCTCCTCAGGGCCTTGTCCTGTCACTCTGGAGACTCCCCAAGGGCAAAGATCTCACCATCATTCTAGTGCACCACTTGCATCACTTTTGTGGAAGGAATTTTTCCATAGATCCAACCAAAATTTTCCATACTGCAACCAGTGCTCATTGCCTCTTGTCTTTTCCCTGTGGACATGTGAGAAGAGTCTGAGTCTCTCCCCCTGTAACTCTGTGCAGCAGTGGATGACAGCAGCTAGGTGCCCCTTCAACCTTCTTATCCCCAAGCTGAACAAGCCCAGCATCCTCCTCTTCTGCCCCTTACTGCTTACTGAGTTGGGCATACCTCTGTTACACCAAAGTATTCTCTCCCTTAGCCACCACTTCCTTGTACAGCTTTCTCCTAAATGCCTCTCCCACCATGGGCCACTCAAGATCTGTTGGTGCAGAAAACCACTTCTGACCACTTTCAATGAGAAAACGTACCACCTTGCAGAAGCAGCTCAGAGAACCAGCCAACATCCTGCCACCAAGACTGGCAGAGATGTGCTTCAGAGAAGTTTCAAACCCAAGAGAAAGCCCATTTCACCTCCCTGTTAGACCTCTTCTCTGCTCCTGTATTCCTGCGCTGCCCACACTCTTCTTGCCGGTGCTTAGCTCTGACGAGACACACTGCTCTCAGGGCAGCCGGCCGGGTTGCAGGCTAAGAACACTTTGTTCCCAGTGAATGCTCTTTGCAGTCTCCATCTGGGCGAGCCATGAGTGGTTAAGTGTGGGTTCAAGCCTCCTTGTCATAGCTCTGCTGGGCAGGCATTTCACCTGCCACATTGTGTGCATCCTGCTGGAGAGAAGAAGCCCTTGAGCCGGTTGCAGCTCTGGAGCATGCAGAGCTCAGGATCAGCTCTTTTACACTGTGCTTGACTACCAAATGTGCCGCAGCCTCAAGCGCACACGGCTCACATCTGTGACATCTTAGAATGCAATGGCAGACCCAGCTCTTTCTGAGCCAGTGAAGTCAGTCACAGAACAACTTCTAAGACCCAGTGTCTGGAGCTATGTTTCCAGGGTGAACCATAAGGTATCACCTAGGTAGTAAATGGGAAGATTTAGCTGGGTTTGATGTTGGAGACCAGCTCCAGTTTCTGCTGAAATCATTGGAACTGTGCTGTCACCTGGATGAGGCCTTCACACAGCCTCCATTATCCATGCTAAGATTCGATAACAAACCATCCAGATGCATCCCAGCAGCCTGGCTACATTGCCACTAAAGGTCGCATGCTGTAAAGTTTTGGATACTTGCGGATGCCACTCTCCTGCCCAAAAGCTACAAAACACGATACTGGAAAAAACTGAGAAAGACACTTCCATGTAAAAACTTTTCTCACCACTTTCTAGGTGAGATTTCTAGGCAGGTCACGTTTTGTGTCCAAGGAAAGGAAAGCACTGAACAGTCAGTGATTAGATATAATATGAAGAATGGGATCTGGGGGTGCTTAAATAACATGAATAGGGAGGCAGAAATGCTCTGCAGCATGCTGCAGACTTCTGAGAGAAGCATCTGCAACAGGTTTCTTTCACATGCTGCAGAGAATGTGATGCAGGACTTCGGTGCACTACAGAGGGGCACAGCTCTTCTGATTTCCCTGCATTTCCCAGCCTCTGTCCTCCTGTTTGTGTTTTCTGTTTTGTGACTGCGGGGAAGACACCTTCTATAGGAGGCCTGAAAACACAGAAGCACAGATCTTTCTAAACCTTCCAGTTAAATATTTGCTGTGCCAGACAGAAAACGCTTCATTCATCAATTGTCTGAATGCCCCCACCTGGAAAAGAAGCACCGAGCCCCAGAGATCCTTCAGCAAACACATTCCTTCTCATTACTGACTCCGTGGGCATGACTGCTCTCAGGAAACTTGAAAGTCAAGCTACTCAGAAGTGCTGCCCATACATGTTTACCTTGGACTCCAGCTTCCCTCTTCAGACTAAACCAGGTACTTTTTGTCTGGTTTGCCTAAACAAGTACGGCTGAGAAACAAATGCTGGAGCATTCCTGGGGTTCAGCCATGCTAGCCCTGGTTTTCAGATGCACATTTCTGGTTGATTCCTGTAAACTCTGGGTTAACCACCAACACCTGCACCTCACGTCAAAACCAGAAATGTTGGTGTGCTTTTTAACACACACTTCACCTTACTCTTACACCCTGCTTCTGGCTTGTCCTTTTACATAAAGCACAGCTGAGTACTGCAAAGAGCTGTTTGTAACCCTAAATCAGCCTGTGTGGGCTCCTGTGCCTTTGAGAGCAGGTATTTAAGGCCGAAGAACTTCAGCTGTATCTCTCGGAGAGGCCATTGGGTTAAGTGGGAAGTCACAACGGTGCTGTGAAGTGCAAATCATTTCCCCTGCAGGCTGGACTGCTCCTGCCAGAACCTCAGGGCAAGGAGCATAACCCCAGGGTGGTCTGCAGAGCTCTCCTCACAATGCCCTGAGCCTAACAAAAAGGCTTGAAGATGCGGCGTTGAGCAGGAGTAAGTAACTTGCGGTTCTGTGCTGTGCGGAGCACACAGCTGCAGTGTGGTGAACTTAAATTGAGATATTGAGAGTGAGAGCTGAAACCAGAACGTTAAGGTTAACACTCTCCGTACCTCAGCTAGCGAACCCCTGAGCAGTGAATGTGCTGTGATGAGCACAAAGAACTTCATGAATTGGCAAGAGTTTACCTGGCATTTCAAAGGCTGAATGTTTTTCTCCCTTAGCAATTCAGTGTATTTCATCCCTCAGACACTAAGTGGTATTAATGTATTTTGGAGTGTTACAGTGTATGTACTCTCACTCAAATGTTAATGTGGATTCATAGCTGATACGATGACTGTGCTGTTGGCATGGCTGGAGTAGGCCCTGGGAGAGATCTGGACCACGGATTTTGCAGCATTGCTCAACAGTCATTGTCTGGAGCTTGTACCTATACTGGAAAGTCCCAGATACAGAGCAATAGTGCAGGCAAATAGCCATGTGTCTGAGCCAGGCAGGTCTCTGTGTGGCTGAGCAGTACTTGTAGCCAGAGCATCATGATCCCAGTAGTCAATGCTTACCAAAGAAAAACAGGCAAAACATTTGTAAGGAAAAAGAAAGTAAAGCAAAAAGATAAAAAGCCAAATAAAGGAGATAGCAGCACATGTGTAACAGAAATGTAACATGTTTTATTTACACATTTGTTCAGTACTGACGTGGAAAAAGCCTGGGCTCTCAGCCAAAGATAATACCAAAGTGCTGGGTGAAATCCTGCCTCTAAGCATCCTCTAACCTAGCCAGAGTCCAGAGGGCCATCACCAGCTGACCAAAAGGTCCTGTGCTGCCAACACTGTATTGCTTAACACCTTGCATGGCAAACAGCACCTCTTTCCCATGTGGTCTCACGCTGTTCTCTCTTTCCATCTTACATGGGAGAGGACACAGGCTGCAGCATCATTGCCAGGAACAGAGTGGTAGAGCTGTATGAGCATTAAAATATCAGAGGAGCATTTGTCTTCTCAGGGCAGCCACAGTTCCTGCGTATATGGCAGGGGTAGAGGCAAACATCACTTGTTGGCAGACTGGAGAGAGCACAGTGTGAAGCCATGGACATGGCTGGTGAGGCTGGAGCACCTGATTTACTGAGGAGAGCTGAAGGGAACTGTGCTTTGTTAGCCTGCACAAGAGATGTCTCAGGGTAGATGTAATTACATATATCCACTGCCTCACAGGTGGCTACCAACCTCCTCTTGGACATCTTGTCTTAAAACATCTTGTTTAGTCCCTTGTCATAAGGGACAAAAGGGACACATTGCAGCATGGGAAATTCCAGTTGCACATAAGGAGAAAAACTCCTTCCCATGAGAGCAGGACAGCCCAGGGACAGGGTTAAGAGAGGTGGTTGGATCTGCACTGCTGGACTTGTCCAAAACTTAGCTGGACAAGGCCCTGACCAACCTCATCCTGCTTTGAAGTCAGGTTTGCCTGTAGAGTGGTGTTGGAGCAAAGACCTCCAGATGGAGATGGCCTCTTCATCCAGGACTATGGTGACAGGACAGGGGCCAGTGGATTTACACTTAAACAGGGGAAGCTCAGGTTAGATATCAGGAAGAAGCTCTTTATAGTGAGGGTGGTGAGGCACTGGAATGGGTTGCCCAAGGAAGTTCTGAATGCTCCACCCCAGCAGTGTTCAAGGCCAGGTTGGACAAAGCCTTGGGTGGCATGGTTTAGTGTGAGGTGTCCCTGCCTATGGCAGGGGGTTGGAACTAGATGATCTTAAGGTCCTTTCCAAGCCTAACTATTCTATGATTCTATATGCCTTCCCACCTGAGTGTTTCCGTGACCCTGCACACAAAGCCTGCAGCTCCCAGTCATGCGTTAATAGCGTCTTAAAAATTAATTTCTGAGTAATCCTGAGGATTATTTATGTGACCCTGGGGCTTACTCACATGAGTACCAAGGGTAGGACTTGCCCATAACTGAAGAGCTAAACTAAGTCAGCAGGATTATTCAGACTGCAACAGTGTCTGGCAAATGGGCATGCATGCTTTCCATCCATTCCTTCCCAGACGGTGCTCTGAAACAGCACTTTCTCCAACACCATGTGGCTATGTAGGAGAATGATTCTATTAGGCAGGCAATTATCCATGTGTTTCTGTAGGAAGAAAGGTCTTCAGGTCTATTTGAAGTGTGTATTCCAGTTTCATTTCACTTCTTCCAGGTCAGAGGAGTGCTAGAAATTAAGTTTCACACCGTGAACTTCCTGCAGATCCCTGTATTATCAAGATGTCGAATCCTCAGTTCAGCTCTGCAATCCCTTGGGAGTGGGTCTTCTCAGCACCTCTGCAACCGGTTAATCTGCTGCAGGTCTTAAGGAGCAGGAAAGCCACTTTAATTTTAAGCAAAGCTGGTTTCACTTGCTCTTACTCATCCACAGATTTCCCCTGCCCCTTCACAGCTATGCGTTCACAGGCACAGAGAGGTGTCAGCTGGCCAGGGTCACTTGGGGTGGCACAGTGAATGAGGGGCGCGAGCTACCAAATTCCCAGTGAGCCTCCTGGGCCCCTCTTGATTGCTGATGGTAAGCAGGTTTCTGGGCAGGTCTTGTGTACTCTCTCGGATCCGGGGATTAATACAGGGTGATAGTTATGCCTCAGAACTCTGCCTACTTCAGCGCTTCTCCTTGGTTTGGGATTCTTAAGGTATCAGAAAGAGGAAAGGCACAGGTTTGTTGTGGGACCTTGTTGCCATCCTCCTGTTTTTAGAGCATATAGTCTCTTGTTGATAAGTCACCATCTAGTATAAGCACAGGCTTCCTGGGTATGGTATAAGAAGCTGCATCCAGCCGAAACAAATTCTCCATCCCAACTTCAGTTCTACTACAAAAGTCTTGTGAAATGTAACTAAAGGAGCTCAGAAAAATGTAGAATGGAAGGCATCTCTGGAGGCGCCTTGTCCAATGACCTAGGGCTCGTCACAAAGCTGTACTGGGTTATCTCTAAGGATGGAGATCCTATCCCCTCTCTAGGCTCTGTCATAGAATCATAGAACAGTTAGGATTGGAAAGGACCTTAAGATCATCTAGTTCCAACCCCCTACTATGGGTAGGAACACCTCACACTAAACCATGTCGCCCAAGGCTTCATCCAACCTGGCCTTGAACACTGCCAGGGATGGAGCATTCACAACTTTCCTGGGCAAGCCCTTCCAGTGCCTCACCACCCTAACAGTAAAAGCCGTGTCCCAGGGCCGCACCATGCTTGTGGGGAAGTTCTGTCTCTATTTTCTCAAAGCTTCTCTTGGACTGGATATCCCAAAACTGGTCTTAATTCTGGATGCTGCCTGAAGAGTGCCGTGTAGCAGTGGGAAAGCCCTTCCCTCCACTGGCTTCCAAGGACCACCCAGGCTCTGGTCAGCTACTGAAGCCACAGGTCTTCTAGTTGATGCCTGTGGCCCTTGCTGTCCCTCTGTGACTGCAGAGCTGCTCTCCAGACTGGGGTCTCATCCTGCACCATTGCTGGGCCCATTTGCCTGGGCTGTGCTCTGGGAGGCTCCTGACAGCCCGTTTCTGCAACCTGCTGAGGCCCCTCTGAAGGGCTGTGCTCCCTTTCAGCTGCTGCCTCTGTGTGGTACCATTCTCAGTGCTCTACATCCCTCTTCTACATCCTTGATATGGCCTGTATTGACCATTGAGAAACGGCAATTGTAACTGTAGGCCAGCTACTCTTTGACTGATGGACCACTGCCATTGAACCTGTTGGTCCATCCAGTTCTCCACCCACTTTGTATTCACCTTTGAAATAATTTCATCTGTTTAGCCACAAAAGTAATGCTTGAAAATTATTTCCCTTCCTAAAACATCACAATTTGCAGACAGGAACTTTTCTTTTTTACCAATTTGATGCTTTGCTGTTGGCCCAACCTGGGAATCAGCATGTTGGTATTGTGCGTGCAGTTCTGAATATCCTGTTATTGTAAGAAAGAACATCCACTTGTAATTTCATACTGGCACCAGCAAAAAGGTTTTGTCATATGTGAAAACTAGCAGGGAAATCCATCTTTTGTAAACCCCTAGAGTTAGAAAGTTCATGTATTGTTGATCAGACAATAAAACAGATAGCATGAAGGAAATGGACTGACAGTGTCTTATAAACATAGTCTTACTAATTAGAAAAAAGGACCATTGATGCTCTTATCTTGGGACAAAAAGTGAGTTACTGAAATGAGTTACACGCAGCAAAGAAACCTGGTTTTGTGCTTAGTCTGGGTGTGCTTTAATCTGACATCCTAACAAAGCCATATGGTGAGTAATACCTGGAGCATGCCTGCCAAAGCTCTGCAGCCAAAGCACAACTCTACCTGTCACTCCAAAGAGGCCCAAATGAATAGCAGGACACTAATCCCCAGGGCACCACACAGCCTGCTGCATCTGGCTGCTACAGTCGGGAGCAGTTGATGCTTCCTTCCGTATTACTACAGGTGTGGAGCTTACACACATGCAGACAAAGAGGTGGCTGCTCTTTGCTTGGGATTAGCTAAAGATCTGATACAGAAGCTAACATGCTTAAACTCCTGGGGCACTTGCAGTTCACTGCCCACCGTGGAGTTTCAGAACAGAAACTGACTCATCTTTCTCAGAATGACCCCACATCTCCACAGATTACTAAAAGGGTGTTTTGGTTTTTTTCCCTGATGAAGTATTAAGGGGGAAATTCAGACACTGTTTCTGTGCACACTTCTTTAAAAGCTCAGTTTTTGTGCTTCGCTCTTTTCTGAGCAAAAAGCATTATACTGGCAAATCCCTTTGTATCTCAAATAACTAGTGAGCACTATAAGTTACTAGACGTGAACCAAGAAATGCTTTTCTGAGTGAGATACATGAAAACTTTACTTTAGCTTTAAAGGAAATGTACCCAGAATTGTTCTTACAGCACAATAAAGGTTAAGAGAAGAGATTACCTCTGCACCTGGTTCTTTCCGTAGGCATTTACTGGTGCATACTGGTGCTTACTGGGCAGGGGACCCTTCCCGTCAGCATTCAGAGACTCCTTTGAAAGAGATCTTAAGAATATCCAGCACCACCTCCCTCCTGGAGGGGTCATTCTGCTGGGTTTTTCCTACCATTTTCTCACTTCTGTCACCTTTATTCCCTTAACAAGCTGTTGGTGCTGTGTGAGCTACATTAATAGCTAGGAATCTCTGCTAGTAGCTAAAGGCTGTGAATTTCACCTATTTTAAAAGACAAACACATCTAATCATACCTAGGATGACTCCACTGCAAGCTAAACAGCAAATGTAAGCCCCTGCCAGTGGGAACTTAACGAGTTATGTCACCATAGATACGGTGCTGTCAGACCATCCTCACAGCTCAGAGAAGAAGCACATTCTAATTTTGAAAAAGTGCTCACAGGCTGATAAAATGAAACCATTGGCTCAGTCACTGCTTGGGTAGAGCACATTTCAAATCCACTCGATAGCAAATGGGGAACTTCCTTGCAATCACTCTCAGGAAAGAAGTAATTCTAGGGCAGAGTCAACTTTGGGTCTCCGCTTCTTCCACTACCTGGAGTGGCAGGACAGCGATTGCTTGGATCATTCATTTACTGTCATGTACAGGACAGAATCTGGAGTGCTCAGGCATGTGTTTTAAATGGAGTCCATTTTACCACCAAATCAACGCAGTGTATATGCTATCCCAGTGCAAAACATTTTGGTGAAAGGATTCGGCAGGAACATTGCACCTGCCAGTGGATGGGCCTTCCTGACTTGCTTTGCTCCACTGCCAACCCCACATGTCAGTGGGGCCATCACAACCCCAATTCTGTATCATGCTTTCGGGGTCACAGATTTGAGCTCTGCTGGTTCAGATCCCAGAGCTGTGGGAGGTGTGAAGTCAAGAGCTGTTTGTTTGCAGTACACAGACCTAGAGCAGCTTACACCTACCAAATCAAAAGACCTACCTCTCTGTTGAACACTTACTTAATAGATCTGAGATGGGAGGGTGCAAAGGCTTTGCTGATCAGAAGCCACATTTCCAGCTCCACCCTGAAACCAGAAGCACGCTATGGTGTCATGTGCATACAGGAAAATACCCAACTTAGCAAGGAGCTGCCATATCCTGCCCCAGCTTAAACTTTTGTGCTGATTTAAGGTGGAGCTCATGTGGAGCAACTGTGATGTTGAATCTCCAGGTGATAACCACACTGCTGATGAAAAGCTGTGGCTGTGGTGTGGTGTGCTGGCCAGCAAGAAGGAGAAGAAAGTCTCTCTAGACTCCCTGCTGCTCAGTCCTCCAGGAGCTACAAGGAACCTAGCTCCTTCACCTGGAGAGCGCTGCAGCTGCAAAGGTAGACACCCTTCGGCTACAAAGCAGATAAGCTTTATCCCCATCTTCCAGGAACCAGCCAACATCCCGGACTAAGCTTCAACTTGTTTCTCTCTTCTAGGCCCCAAGCTCAACCCTGTTGCAGGGAAGAGTCCTGAACTGCCCTGCCTGTGCTCGGCAGCTGTGGTATTGCTTGGTGCTACTGGTAGCCAGGTAGGCAGCTCCTCTGCCCAAGGAAAGACAAGTCATACAGTGGTTGGCCCCTTGCAGAGCAACGGGCTGCAGCTCCTGCTGGTTTCAGGTGAGATGTGGGTTCTCCCATGTGCCTGGTGACTAGAAGCAAGGAATGCCACCTCAGACATTCAAGAGCTGAAGATATAAAAGGGAAAGCTTCCTGGCTTTAGTGATCCTGTGTGTGTGAGGTTCTATCAGGGAAGTGATTCACGGCCACAGAAGCGGCCAGAGGTCACAGTGGAATTCACATCCCTGCCAGATTCTGCACTTGGGCTGTGATGACTTTTAAGGGTACACTAAGCTTACCACATTCACCAGGTTTAATTGTTGTAGTGGAAATATCTCTTTTGCTTATCTTTGGAAACATTCCTCTTCCTCCTCCTCCGCCTCCCCCTGCTCTCCCTCCCCCCAGCTTGAAGGCTTTGGTTTCAAGTTCACATCTATCAGAAGAGAAAATAGCAGGACATGCCCTGTCACGTCCTGGACACCCTATGCCAAAAACGAGGGAGCTGCACCCTTTTCCCCTCATCCAGATTCTATCTTTTATATGCACTTAACGTGCACATAAAGCTTTATCACGCCCAAGCCATTTCTGAAGCATTGAGCAGTCACATTAACTATTAGAATTTTGAAGGACTGTAATTCCATGGCAATTTTACCACTCCCTCTTGACAGCCTCTTGTATTTGTGATACTATATATGTCTCATAAACAAAACAGCCCAGAACATACCGATCAAATATGAGAACAGAGAGGATTACTTAGGCAGACAGGCACTTACAACTTGCCCTGCACTCCTGGTGAGTCCAGAACTGCAGGTAGCCCATCTTACTCTGTAACAGGATTAACAATGATGGAAAAATGTGTTAGTGCCTTTCTGGTGTACCCATAACCCGCTTCTATTAGGAGATGCATAAAATAACAGATATTTAAGCTAGACACGTATTGAAAAAACAAACAACCCACCCTGGAGTAACTAAACCTATTCTTCAAGTGAACAAAGTTTGAGCTGAAGTGGTGTTTTCCCTTGGGCAGTCTTCAGGACAGAATGCTAATATGGTCTGTGAGCCTAGGAGTTTTACTCCTCCATGCTGTTTCTGCCTAAAAAATGGGGGAGTTTTGGTGTATCACCAAAAAAAAACCCCACATTCCTCAAAATGAGCAATAGCTCTAAGGCTCAGCACTTCTGGGAAGGCTCTTTCAGGTGACACACAGAGAGGATCTCAAGCACTGGGGATTCAATCCTCACTCAATATTGCAAACAAAATGTAAAGGAGCCAGGTGAGCAAAACCAGGAGCTACATACTTGTAACCAAACAGGTGGAATTTAGCTTTTGCCTGCTTATGTATCTGTCTCCTCAGGCATGTAGATGTGAGCACTTTCACAATAAAATCACACAAAAATGTCACAAAGACCTAGCGATTATTGAATAGTTATAGGCATGAGCCAAGCACTACTTTCCTCTCTGTCTCCAGGCAAAAGTTAATATAAAAACCATGGTGAATATTTTCTTACAACGTGCCTGCAATGTTGCTAGATGCAAGTGTGATGCCCCAGAGGTAGAGGCATGCTCCTGGATTGAGAAGTAACCTTTAGGTCCTGAAGAGCTCACATGGCTCTACTAAGGTCCACCTGATAATATCATTAGAGTATTATCACCAGACCACCATGGCAGAAAGGCATGAGGAAAGGAATTTCTTGACCCTGAGGCAACCATTGTCTTTGGTATAAAGCCTCATGGGATTTTAAGTGTGATCTGGAATGTCCAACCCAAACAGCAGCAAAGTTTTGTTTAGTGTGCAGCACCCAACACGCAAAACTCAGCACAGGAAGCACCTTTGTTTTCCCAGTAAGAGACTTGGGTTGCAGGTCAGCCCCTTTCCTGCTGCACACCTGAGAACTGGGTCACCAGCACTGTGTGTCCATTCCCTGCCCAAAGAGATTTCTGCACCTTGATAGTTTTGGCTTGAGCCAGGTCACTTGCAAACGATGTCTCCTTGTGTACTGGCACATCTCTTCTGGGCTGAGTGATGCTCAGTGGGGATCAGCTCATTTTAGCACCCAGCCACCAAAACGTGCTGCAGTGCTGGGGCACCCAGCACGGGGAGGTGGTGCTGCCACAGGCTCCCTTGGATATGTCAGGCTTGCATCTGCTCCACTCTTTTCTAAAAGCCTCTGCTTCCACAGACGGGGTTATATAGATTATATAGATTACAGGAGGATCTCAGCTGTCAACCAGAACAATGGCAGTAATGGCAGCAGGGAAAATATGTGACATTTGAACCCGAAGTTTTGGGGGAAAAGGAATTTGACTTTCATTATTCATTAAAATTTCACTATCATAAGACAACACCTTGCCTTTCAATTTGTTAATACTTCATAGAAGGTATTACTGGGCATAATGCCACAATCAGATATGGCTATGTATTACGTTACAAAGTAAAGACACACACATCCAATTTAACTACAAGCAATTACATTATGTGTAAGTGGCCACTCTGCTGGGAAGATGCATAGCTCTGAAGTTCACCCTAAATGCCTTTGCTGTTTATTTCTGAAGCCTGCCTCTATAGAAATTAAGTAACCCAAACACACATGCACAGCTTGACATGCCTGTCTTCTGGGCATCTGATCTGTTTCTGCCATTTTAAAGCCATTCAGAGATACAATGCACTGTCAAGGCACAAGGAAGTAAAAGAATCAACTTGTTACGTATTCTTAATACGTGAGCTCTTGGGATTTCAGCCATTCCTGAAATCTGTTTAACGAGAACAGATGAGTAATGTGCTATTCTGGCTACCAAGGAGATTAAAAATAACCCAGAAGTCGTTCATTTCCAAAAGGTGACATAAAACCGCTCTTAAACTCTGCCTGCTTTGTGCAATCCTGGAAAAAAACTCAGATACAGGGAAATACACATCAAGTCCAGTACTGGAGAGCTCAGCAAGACTGCTTCCAATCACCTCTGGGGAAATGCAAACTTGCTTTGCAGCGCACAGGGTTCAGTCAGCTAGCAGCTCACAGGAGCAGCTCCTGGTTCTGGAGGAGTGCAAGTGATGAGTCAAACCTCTACGCAGCTTCTGCTAGACAAGAAATTAGTTTTCTGCATTGAAAAACAACACAATCTTTCTGGTAGATGAAGGGAGCAGGAAGGCTGTAAAAGTGACTGGGGCCTTCTTGTTCTTTTCTGTTTCTGCTCAGATGAGCAACATTTCACCTCTCAGAGACAGCTGAATCTTTTGGAACTTGGTCTTTTCCATGCCCTGTACTGCTGCAGGAACAGGAGCAAATTAACTGAGATCTGTATGAAAAGGCAGGACCCCTGTTCAAAGGCTGTTTTTATCTCTTCATACAACCCATTTGTCACAACACAGTGAAGCAGAAAGACCATTTTTCCTAGGCAGAGGTTAAGGAGGCCACTGTGGCTGTGTAAAAGCTGTGTGCTAAAATTGGTGACTCTGGTACACCACCTGTTGCTTTAACAGTGCCTCGAGTACACAACTGCTTGGGGTGCTCCTCTTCCTCACACTGTGTTCTTCTGCGGAAGAGCAGCCCAACTGGAAGCTGGGAGCAGACTCCAGTTTGTTGGACCTCTCTGACTGTGAAGAATCAATCAAACTGACCGTGTGCACAGGAAAGTGTATCCCACACTAGAGCAGCTAAAACCAGTGGGGACCAAAAGAATGTAGGTGCAGCTATTTCTTCGCCACAACCTTTCCTAATTAAGTCTAAAAACGTCTGTAAGGTGAGCCCTGCCCCATCTCTCTGAAACCAGTCACTACATGTGCTTGTCAAAAGTACTTCTTGCACTCTGTTCTGTAAATAAACACCAGTTAGAAATTGCAGGAACAGAGAGTGAAATGATGTAAATATCAAATGATACAAAGCCTTTAAGGAATGCTTCTAAACATGAGGACAGAGGGATTATGTCAGGCGTATTGAACTTCCACAGAGGGTACTGTAAAAACAGTATTAGTTCACGTATTAGTCTGTAGAATGGAACAGATTAATAGGGAGAGCAATGTAGTCCTGTGCAGCTAGACCACAAGCAGCAAGAGCTCTGAGACAGTCTCATGCTAGTGCACAGTCTCAAGCATAATCCAGTGTCCCCAAGTCATCTAGACAGTTTCCAGAAGCAAAAGGCATACATACACTGTGTGAATGTGCCATCACCTTCCTTTCTGCACAGCTTCTAGACCCAGCAACAAGAGACAATGTCAGCGCATGTCATGAGAACTGGCTAGCATGAAGCATACCCAGACCTTGTGGAGAGAGACTATGCCTTCAGAAGCAGATTTTGGGTTTCCCAGGACAGGAGGGGTGTTGATAAACTGAGGAGTTCAAACACATGATCACAAAGGTGCCCTGGAGATATGAATGCAGGGCATTCTGGGAAGAAGTGGAAGGAACTGGGCTGGTTCAGCTTGAAGAAGACATGGCTGCAGCAGGATCTATTTGCAGCCCACTACTGTCTACTTGAGCAAGACAGAAGAAAAGAGATAGACTCTTACCTGACGTGCACATGGGTGAGACAACATGCATAGGTTGCAACAGGGGGAATTCTGGTTGGATATAAGGAAAAAATTGTTTACCATCAGTGGTGCAGATAAGGTTCGGATAAGAAGTGGTGGGACCTTGGTCCTAGGAGATATTCCAAACTTCACAGGACAAGGCCCTGAACATTCTGGAATAGATTTGGTGAGAATCTACTTTGAGAAGGAGGTTGGGCCAGGGGCTTCCATGTGTTCCTCTTCTAATGATTTCCATTATTTTTATGACCCTCAGGTGTGGGTTTTACAGTTGTTGGATTTGGGGATGAAAGGAGGTATTCAGCATCATAGCTTTTGGAGTAATTGAAACATGGTTTGCTTTAAGACGCCTGAAATCATCTGGGGTCTAAGCATCCCTTGTGAGGTACCTCTCACTTAGCTACCATCACAGTTTGCCATAAGGCTGTCAGAGCCAGAACAGAAAGAGTGACATGAGACACAAGTTTAAAAGATACTCACTCTTTCCCAAGCTGCTTGCCCTCCTCTGATCTTTGGCTGCAGTCCCTGCCTTCTGCAGTGGCCATCTGCACCTCAGCCTGCCACTGGACCCAGAGCCTTGGCTCAGACCAGGAGAGGGACCTCAGTGCCACCCATCCCAGATGCTCAGCAGTGAGGCAGGACAAGGTGCACCACAGCAGCACGGAGCAGCACCATCCCTCCCTGTATCTCTGCTAGTTCTTGTGCTCCATGCCTTTACCCAGGCCTTACTCTCTCTCTTCCCTCAAACCCACTCATGCATTTCTGTGCTCTGCTGTGGCAGAACCACCCCTTTATGCTGTTTTCAGAATGAACAAAGCAGCAACTGACCCTTTGGTCTGGGAAGCTTGTTAACCCACTTAAGGGCACCGCTGAAAGGGGACCAAAACTGAAGGCCTGCAAAGGAAATACCTCTTCCACTCATTTGCAGCTGAAGTTTTTTCAGCTGAAACATCAGGCACGTGCTAGTCTTGCTCCTCCTTGCTTAACACAAAGCAAAGAGTTGGAACAAGCTGGTAGCACACACTGCGGCAGACTTGGGGGCACAGCCACTGGCCAGAAAGGTTTAGTTTTGTAGGTGTGTTTCTTTGACCTGAAACGTATTACTACTACTGCTATTATTATTACTATTATTATTATTATTTTAGATGGGTTGACAAAGCAAACAAGCACAACTGCTTGGTAGGCAGTCAATACGGATGCTGAAAGCAGAGCCACTTTGCCCATCTCTTCACCAGAGAGCTAGTGCCTTCCTGCAATGTTCCCTGCACAGAGCTCGTCTAACACGTTATTTTGTATGCAGAATTCAGCCAAATGAACCATGAAGCAACGAGACAGGCAGAAATACAGCAAGTACAAACCATGCCCACAGCAGCAATCAGGCAGGTTGAGAACTGTCTGCTTCTCCTTCATGAATGCTGTGACACTCAGCTGCACCAGCGTGGCAGAAGGACTTCCATGACTATTTCTCTCACCAGGAGCAAAGAAAGAGTACAGTATCAAAGAAGTATGTATTCTCCTTGGCCCTTCTCCCTTGCTGGCCCAAGCTCCCTCTCTGGTTTCCAGCTCCATTCTGTTTGCTGGGCACAGCTGAAGAGCATCTCTGCCTGCCCAAGCAGCCAGCCAGCACCTGCCCTGGACCAGTTCTGCACAGTATGTTCCTGCAGTTTAAGGGGTTGTTGGGGCCTCCCAGCAGAACAAGCCTGTTCTCACGTCATTAACTTTTCCTGAAGTTTCCCGTGCATTCCGAAAGCTGGGTACATGGCAGAAGAGCTAAAGCTGCCTGGGAGCTGGATCATTTTTGTGGCAACTCTTATGTCAACAGAAGGCACTAAAGCTGTCCATCTCTACCTGGGCAAGGGCATAGAGGCTTCAGACTCTCTTCCCTTTGGTGGCTGCACCCGCTGTGATGGACAGCAGGACAAGAGGCACCCAGCCAGCCCCAGGGGATACCCACCGAGGATGCACTGCAGCAGGCTGCGTTTTTCTGTTATTGCACACTGGAATTGTTCTGTTCCCCACAGCCGTGGCAGGAATATGTCCTAGCTCCTGTATGATGCTGACTGCAGGGGACCCCTCCAAGTGATGTGTCACCTAAATATGTACAGACATTCATACTATCTGCTTTGCCAGTGCTGCTGCTTGGGAACTTGGGGCTGCCTTTGCACAGTGGAATGAAGGGTAAAGGAAAAACGGTGCCCAAGGCCAGAAGTGCAGGTAGTGTGGTGAGACACCTGTGTGGTGTGACACCTGTGTGGTGACACCTGTGTGCTTGAGCTTGGACTGACTTTGACGGGATGCAGCTGAGGATGTGGTTATAGGAGTTTCTCAAAGGATGGAGGACCATTCCACACCTTGGAGGCCAGCTGGTGCAGCTCTACCTATGTCTGTGGAGTTACATCCCCTGTTTCCTGAACCACACCATATAGCCAGGTCCCCACTGTGGACTGGGAGCACTCCCAGGCCTGGGCATTGTTTGGGGGTGCCTGAGCCAAAGCAGCAGCAAGGACAGTAAGGGACAGAAGGGATGGTGGTACTATGCTCAGAGCAGCACCCAGATCTTGTTGCACTGACAAGTGCAGACATGGCTTGTTGGCCTTGACACAGCCAGTGCATCTTCCTGTCCATCTTCTTGTCCTGGGTTCAGCTATAACAGTTATTCTCCTTCTTACTAGCTGGCACAGGGCTGTGTTTCAGCTTCAGTCTGAGAACAATGCTGATAACACACCGATGGTTTAGTTGTTGCTAGGTGACGCTTACTGCAATCAAGGACTTTTCAGTCTCTCATGCTCTGCCAGTGAGGAAGGGCACAAGAAGCCAGGAGGAAGCAGAGACAGGACACCTGATCCAAAGGGCTATTCCATATCACAGCACATCATGCTTAGTATATAAACTGGGGAGAGTTGCCCTGAAGGCCCAGATCATTGCTTGGGTCAGGTGGGGATCAGTTGGCAGGTGGTGAGCAATTGTGCAGCACTACTGCTTATTGGGTATTTTCCTTCCTTTTTCAGTTTTCCCTATACTCTCCTTGTTATTTCCCTTATCATTATTATTATTAGTTGTAGCAGCAGTGGTTTTGTGTTATATCTTAGTTACTGGACTGTGCTTATCTCAACCCGTGGAGCTGATGTTCTTTTGATTCTCCTCCCTATCCCACTGGGAGCAGGGAGACAAGGGAAGGAGTTAGCAAGCAGATGCATGGTGCTTTAATGCTGGGCTTAAACCATGACACTTCCCCAGCAGCACTGTACCCACAGTGTAAAACATCTGTACCATGGAGAGAGGGGCTTCTTCCCCCTTCCTCCACCCCAGCAATCTCCACAGGGTGAAAAAAGGTGGCAGAGGTGCTGCAGCCCATGGTCAGATAGACATCCATGCAAATGCTGCAATGAATGTGTGTATGTGTCTCCCTGCACCAACCAGTTCTCCTCCACGCCTGGGAGTCTGGATGTCACATACTGCAGCGTTTCCCTCGCGGCATGTGTTTCAGCTGCTGCCAGAAGAAGCAGCTTCATCCTGCCAGGACTCCCATCATCTCTAAGGACTTGAACAAGAAAACATCCTGATTCCCACAGCGGGCATGCATTTACTGCAGGGAACAAAAAGTGGTAACAATACCTCTGTCCATCCTCTATGTTTGTTAAAACCCTTTCTTGAGCATGCACGTAGAGGAAGAAGCTCTCATATGTACAAGATCACCTGCAGGATTCGGTGGAAGCTAAAGGAAAGCACAGAGGTGGTACTTGGGTGAAGATTTGGGTCAAGAAGCAGAACTAGGGGCATGTGGAATGGTAGATGCCATGGGATTTAAGACCAAAGCAGCATACATATGTCTTCTCTTATCACATAAGAACTTGTGTCTTGAACTGTGGGGATGGCTTATGGGCAAGGAGACCAGGAACAATGGTCTGAAAAAATGCTTTGCAAAAGTCCACTCTTTGCTGCTCTTTGGGCTTTTCTTAAAGCAGCTTTTTTCTTT
>NDXB01003590.1:3090-17003 GCA_002631895.1 Agapornis roseicollis | reverse complement strand
TTTTTTTGGGGGGGGGAGAAGACAGAGGAGGGGTTCAGGTGTATTTTATATTCCAACAGTAAGAGACAATACCTGTAAAAAGCAAAGGGTATCTAACTAGCATATCAGTCCTAAAAGAAATACAGACTACTGCTTCATCCATTCTTCTGCTGCCCTCCTGTGTGCCCATTGCTTACTTTAAGACAGCCACATTTGCACAAACAGCAGCTTTTGCTCTGGGTGCCATAAACCCTGCACAATAAGCTTCTGAGAATGGGGCTGTGCCAGTAAGAGTGGGGGCTGGCTTCTAGGCCAAATCCAGACCCATGTATTAATAAATATTTAGTATGAAGCAGACAGAAGATCTTGCCAGCCTTACCCCAACTGCAACCCCAAGTGCTTTTCATGAGCTGAGCTTTAACACTCCTCTCTCCAAACACACACACACACCCTGCTCGCATGGCCATTTCCTCTGAAGAAGGCAACTTAGAGGAGAAAATAGCTCCGTTTCTTCCAGGCATGTCTGAGAAGCCATTTTCTCACAGTAAAACCAACGGGTTCAGCTGCTTTAGTAACTATGGTATTAGCTTGACCTGTGTTGCTTTCAGACCTTGAAGATTCTGCTGTGACTGTCACACAAGAAACAGGGGGAATAACTCCAGAGTTACCTGCTGAGGGCCTTCCAGGGTTCATTGCAGGTCACTGCAAGAACTCTCTCGTCCTGTCAGATGTTTCTCCACTGGCCTTACTTCATGGGTCACATCATCTCTCATCACCATTTTCCAGTCCTCCTAGTTCCATCACAAAGTGACTCTTGTGGGTGCCTCTGCCTTAGAGACTGTGTTTGAAATGCCGTGTCTCGTCCCAGCCTGGACCTGACAAAGCCATTTCCACACACCAGGCTGGTCTGGATTCTAAAAGCAGCCTAGGCAACAAATATGGAAATTATCTCTAGATAACATCAGTGGGGCAGCCATGCTACAGACTGTGTTAGCCTCCCAGTGGCAAACAAGTGAGAGGCTGTTTTCAGGTGCCACCTTGAAACAGTACCATTTGACCATTGCAGACAGGAAAGGGAGGAATAAAAGGAGCAGTTTTGTTTTGTTTTTGTTTTTGTTTTTTTCCCCAAAAGTGCTC
The DNA here is from genome assembly GCA_002631895.1 of Agapornis roseicollis. Taxonomy (NCBI): domain Eukaryota; kingdom Metazoa; phylum Chordata; class Aves; order Psittaciformes; family Psittacidae; genus Agapornis; species Agapornis roseicollis. The sequence continues at coordinate 15,887 of NDXB01003590.1, read as the reverse complement.
TCATAACAATACAGTTCTTGCCTTCAGGGCAAGGGAAGGGACTGTCTCTGTTTTCAAGTGTCTCTTGGCAGGCAGCAAGTTAGGCAGCATGGAAATGGTTACAACACCACTGGGACCTTTACTGGAGATGCCTGAAGGACCAAGGCCTGGACAAAGGACAAACAATAATGCTGCTAAGAGTTTGTCCAGTTTGTAATTTTTGCCTACTTCACTGAGAAACATCCAGACAACCAGAGAAAACAACAGATACATAACAAGCAACCGGCCAGTTCTCTCCTTGCTAAACATAGCCAAACACCTCATTTTAAGTCTCCTCTTTCACACATCTCTTACAATGCCACTAAAGTGATATTGAACCTTTATCTCCCTGGCTTAGAAAGAAGCACTGGAAAAGAAGATATTGGGAAGATGATGAGAAGTAAGGATTAGTTTCTTCATCAGCCAACTATATCAAGGCACAGAAAAGAGACGACTAAGCGGAAAGTCGATCCCATCAATGGTGAGAGGTAAGAAGGTCCATAGGCAATAACTACAAGAACAAAAAGGCAACGAATGTAACAAGCAGACAGCAGCTTCACATTCAGCCAGAGGAGGTTATTTCTTCTTACCATACACAATCCAGCTGTGTGACCCACTACTGTTCATTACAGTAGACCCAGCAGTTTTCCATGGCACAAAACCACACAAGGCAAGCTCACAGAAGTGTATGGACAAAGTAACAACAGAAGAGAAAAGCCACCAAAGCAAATAGTCCTGTGGTCAGGAGGAGCATACCCTGACCCAGCAAACAGGGACAAGCTGCGATGCTGAGTAAGGAGGAGCATGAGACCCTCTCCAGGGGCAGCCAAGTGTGGTGAACCATGCCACACAGAGGGAATTGTACCTCTCTATTGCCTTGCCTCATCCCCTTGCATCATTCAATTATTACTATTGTCATTTGGAACTGGCCACAGTTTGTTGTCCTGACTGCCAGTGCATTGCCTTGTGCCATCTAAAGAAGATGTGCCCTGCCTTCATGCTGCCTGTTGTTAGCTCCTGACTTAACTAATGTGCTCGACTGCATTAGATGTTCTCAGCTGAAGCCATTTTGCAAAATGCAATGTAAGCCTTGTATGAAGGAAGATTTGCTTAGTGTGGAAAGGAGACAGCTGAGGGGGTCCTACCTGCAGTCTCTCACTGCCTAAAGGGCATTACAGAGAAGACAGAGCCAGACTCTTCCTGAGGTGCCCAGTGACAGGGCAGAAGGCTTGGGGGCACAAGTTGCAAGAGGAGTTGGATGTTTGTGGTGAGAGCACTGCAGCCCTGGGACAGGCACCAAAAGGAGGCAATATCTCTAGCCTTGAAAACAGCAAGCACTCAGTAGGATGAGGGTCTGAGCTACCTGACCTAGTGCTGTGATGGGCCCTTCTGGATGCATAGGGTTGGAATAGAAACTTCCAGAGATACACCTTTGTCAGATTCTGGGAACCATATCTCACCTGGTGTGACCAGCCTTGCAAGCCAGGACTGATCATCCATGTTTAAACAAATATGTCTTTTTGACAGACATCCTCCATGCACAATTCAGACACCAACCCACAGACTTCTTGGGTGGTTCGGTGCCCAGCCACCAGCCCTCTGACTCACACCACACCTCTGCACTGCAACCTGCCCTGCAGGACTGGGAAGGATTTGAGTGAGGGAGGAGCTGTACACATGCTGACGCACCTTCAGCCACTTCTCCGACTATCTCATTGAAGGATTATGTGTAATAGCAATTCCCACAAATCTCACAAGTGTCGCCTTTTTCCTGGTAAGGGTAGGAAGCCATCAAAAGTCATCCTTAGGATCCTGCATGCAGCAGCCTTCACATGGTGCCCTCTGGGGAATACTTGAAGGTCTTAAATAAAACAGAAGCAATATCTCTTTTGTTCCTAATTACTCGTTAAACAAAAGTATCACCTACCAGCTCTACCCAAGATCAATGCTCCCTTAAGCCCGGCACACCAGGTTCTGCAGCACCAGCTCCATTGCCCAGATAGAAAAGGTGGGAAGAGGCAATGCACTACACCTTGTTGTCCTAAGTGGGGTCAGGTGGACACTGGGGAGTGGTTCACTTTGAGTCTTAAGAAGTCCCAAGAAGGACTTGGACTTTGAGACTCTGGAGCAGTCTCCCGTGGACCCAGTTAATGTCACAGACAGTTTCGTGGCTGTAAGAGATGAAGAAAGTCATCCCAGAGAGAGACACTTGCTGGAACTAACAAGAGAGGTACACTACACACATGACAGCTCAGATCTGCAGCCCTAGCTGAATCCCTTCATAAGAATTCAGTAATAACAACAATACCAGTTTTTTATCTTTCTGTCTCCCTTCTGTCTGTAATTTGCCCTTCCTTTTGGAAGGGAAAGGAAGTGTAAATTATTGCAACACCCACAAGGCCTGAACAGCATCTTCTGTTACTAACAGCAAACCTTAGGAAGCAGAACACACATCTGACAGAAGAACTTTGCAGAACCTGGAAGCACTCTCCACATTTGTTTACTGGCTGAAAATACAGGCATGAAAGCAATTCAAAGCATGTCCCTCTTTTATCTCAGTTGTTTCTCCAGTTTCTGCCACATCTCAGTATTAACCAAGCAAATTCACAATTGTTTAGTACTGAATGCACTGAGATGGGCCATATCTAACTACTCAAGCAGGCAAACGCTAATGAACATTTGCCTCGTTCCTTCTGCAACCAAGGAACTTGAATCATTCACTCTTTTTATGAGCTGGAGGGCCTAAAAGTAATAAAAACTGACCCAGAAATGTCTTAGAATGGTGAAAAAATGTTATCTTGTGAAAGATTCTTCACACTTGTGGCTGGAGCCAAAAGATCTCAAGCAGAAATCTGAGAGAGGAGTTCTCACCCTGAATCAGACTCTCAGTTGGGATAACGGCATAATAATATGTTAGTATGACACAATAATCACAAACACTTCTGTACCAGGCTCCCATATTTCTACCAGATGACATCTCAACACGTGTGTTGCGCAGGAGTTCCACAGTGAGCACTACATACATGTGCTGGATCTGCTGAGCACATACAGAGGATCATTTTACAGGTGCGCCTGGAACACCCTGGATTGGTTAGGCACAAGCAGGGTTATCACAGAAATCATGGAAAACCAAGGTTTTGAAGCTTTCAGGTTGTTTCAGACTCCCTGATTGTACGCAGAAAATATAGGTCTGACCACACATTGGGGGATGCCATTCAGAATGACTGGATAGTAACCATGCATTCAGAGATGCTTGTTGCCGCACTATACAGAACTGCTCTCTATTCTGAACAGATTCACCAGACTTTCAAAAACACTGAAAAAGCAGCCCAGATTCTGTTGCTTGGCTTGGACAAAATTTCTGCATGGGGAGAAAAGGGAAAGAAGGCTCAGGAATCCTGCTTCCAGAGCCACTCCCTTGATGCTGAGGTCTCCGAAACTGAAGAACAGCTATACTTACTTAGCTCACCCTGAGTGGTTCTCCTCTTCTCCTCCCTAGCTGGACTACACACTGGCAATCAGCAGAGCTGGGGTATGAAGAGAAATAAATCATGCCTGACAGTCCACCAGGGAGTCTCTTTCTGTTGATTCTTAATATAAGGATTCCAAGCGCTGTTAAGACCCTGTGCGCCAGCAGGAGGACACCTGGAGCAGGCTCTGTTTAATTCACTGGTTCCTAGCTTCTCATAAGTGTCCAGAAAGCTTTATTAGAAAGGTCTTCCTGATCTTTTATGTGATCTTGTACCATCTTGCTAGCAGCTGTCTTCACCAGTCATGCTCCCTAAGGAGTTCATTGAAGAGATACCACTGAGGGCTTGAGGACACTGTAACATGTGCCCATGATTCAGACATGATTTTTATACTGACTGAAAGTCATATTAAATACAGAGAAGTACACCACTGTTTGCCCTGGAAAAAAGGAAAGGATGCACTTTTCTTAGCTGTTTGCCTTAGAGACCTGTATCTTTAATCATTAGTTTAGGGAAGTCAGGAAACAGTTAGGAAATAGAAAATTAGTTAAGAAAGTTTAGGAAATGCACTTAGACAAACTACAGCTGAAAAGATCAGAAAATACCGATTTCAGTGAATGGACATTTTGAGGTAGCAGGGGGTCAGCAGGTCCATTTCTAACATAGCAGAGCAACTCCACACTGCTAACCCTGTCACATGCATGGCCGTTCCTATAGAGCCAACCTGGAACTGCTGCAGGTTCTCTCGCAAGGATGGGGACAGGGGCTTCACTGCATTGCCATGCTGGGTGGCAGCCCTAGTGTGCAGACAAGCCCCTGGACCTTTGACTCCAGAGTGGCATAGCTGTGGTTTGGGTTGATTCAGCAGTTCAGCAGCTTTTGCCTCAGTTGCTGTACCTCTCGGGACCACCTCCTTTCAGTTTATGAGAGAGAAAAAAGAAGCAGCCAGCTTCTGGCTGCTTCATTCAAAACTGCACAATGTGACTTACAGAGGGAGCAAATCTCATCGGCTTCAGCTTGTACAGAGTCAAAATTCCCTCCTCTAGTCTCGATGCTCTTTTGTCAGCAGCGCGAGCGCACAGAAAACTGAACGCTGCTACCACTGTTTGCATCTGCTGTTTGATAAACGACAGATTCAGAGGAACGGGATTTAAAAAATGAAAGAAAGGAAAGAACCCAAAGGGCTGACAATTGTGTAAAAAGCATTCCTGCACTGCAGAGTGGGTGGTCTGCTTGGAAGCTGTTATGGTGTCAGCACAAACCACCACAAAAGATCAGTGATGTGTGTGCAAATACAGCAGCCTGACCACTGCATCTGAAAACAGGTTAGCCAAGTGGCTTACCCGCGAATGGAATCATGTTTAGCACACAGACTTCACCAACTGCAGTCAAGTGGGAAGTGCCGCGCGAACACGGCATCCACTCTCTGCTAGGAATGTAAGCCGCGCTGTAAAACCAAGATGGACACACTCTCGCATTCTACACACAGAGCAGCATACAAGCCACCCGAAGTTGTCAATTCTGGGAGGTGGTAAATGAGGTGCCTTTGCGAGCAGGGCAGTAAGTTACTTGTACAGCTGCACTGAATAAATTGCTAACAAGATGGAAACCAAAATCGAGTCCTTTTCTGTAGGTTATGCAGTGAAAAACTTGACTGCAGTATTTGCAGTGCCACGCGTGGAAATTCTTCTCTTTTTGGTAAAGAGGTATTAACTTTTGCATCAAATATGAAACGCTCTAATATGCGCTTTGTAGGTGTGACACTTGTCACTAAGGTAGACACAGATTCTTGTTGTTCTTGCAGCTGTGTTAATGTAAAAAAACCCCACATTGCATTAAATGGAGCTGCGCAACTGAAAATACTGTCTGGATCAGCATCAAGATGGAGGAGAGCGTATTTGGGTGGGTATTACACACACAAGGATCGTTGCTTATTTCAAACAGCTTTGCACGATTCCACTGACTAAGAATCCACTTGGATTTTTGCAGTGCTAAAATAGGTTGTCCCATTAGCTGGGAGGAGGGAAAGTCCAACGGCGCTCGTGGAACAGTAATAAGAGCACCCTCTTGTGGTCATTATCGCAGACACTAATTAAACCGTTTTAAGTAAGCCGTTAGCGTGCCTGCTTTCTCACGCAGACAGGGCATCCATAAAGTTTATGAACATTTCCAAGGGAATACGCTGTGTTTTATTCACACTATATCAGTCCAAAAGACACAACTGCAAGGTTTGATCTTGTTCAGTCATCAAAAATGCTATGCATTCAATGAAAACGTTTTAAAACTTTCCGCCAGCTTCCTGAAGAACAGTTGTTTTATATGCAGTTTTCAAAACTGCCACGGACACCCTCAGGAAGGGTTAAAAGAAACTGACAGAGCAGCAAGTTTGGTCTCTGTACCTTAGTACGAAGGAAACCTTAGTAAAAATTATAACAGAAAGCGGAATTAATGTACACCGGCATAAAAATGATCTGTTAAGAGGAAAGCAATGCAGCTACCATAAGAGGGAGTAAATCATTACTTTAGAGATCCGTTGCAGTACTCGCAAGCAATCATAAAACATTTAATCACAACTTTTGAAAGATGCCTAAGTGTAGAATTTACTGTAAGATAATACAGAAATTAGTATTTGATTATCATTAAACATAAAAAACAGAATCAGAGCATAAGTACATGTTGGAATGTATGATGCCTTCGGGCAGCTTCAGTCAAGTTAGCATTAGTTCGCAGGAGTTAGAACATCAGAAATTGTCTAATGTATGGGACAGATGGATTGAGTCTTTCCAGAAGCAAAAGATTAGAAAGAATACCTTGAATGCCAAGTAGCTAGCAAGCATGCTTTGTTTGCATTAAATTTCCAATCACACCTCCTAGGTATGTACCACAGCACAAGAATTTGACATATGAGCATCACACTGGTCTTCATTTAATCATTATATTGCGTGATTAAATTAGAAAGTTGTTATTATCTGCTGCCATGAAAGTATACTACTTACCGGGTCGGTCCTCTGGGATTTGCCGTGTAAACGTACCAATGAAGAGAACTGACCATCCTGTGTGAGGAACTTTGCAACCAGGATTCTGCCTAAACTAAGATGATTTTGTGCTGTAGAGAGGTTTAATGCAGTGTCTAATCCTGAGCGACCACTTAAGGAGAGGTAAGAAGTGGCAAGAGAGCAAGTTTCACACTATCAAGCGAATTAATGAAATTACATGAGAAAAAAGGGGAGTATTTAAATTACTACGGCATTAGGGCAGAAGCTCAGGTTGCAGCATCACAGCACTTAAATGTTCCTGGAGACCACTCCTATGGACAACAGGAGGGACAGGCTCAGAAAACAAAGAAGCTGGGACAAAGCATTCCAGTGCATTTGAATGTCCATGAGGAATTACATTGCTCAGGGAAGAGCTGGAATGGCTACTGCAGATAGTCGGTCCTCATCAATGGATGTTTGAGGTGCTTTCAGACTTTGGTAGACACCATGTCTACCTAAATGTTAATGTATTTGATGAGACATTGACGGAACTTCACCACGTTTTTTTATCCTGCTTTCCCCGAAAAGCGCGGAAGAAGTAGGGGGTTAGAAAGGAGAGGTGAAACGCCTACAAAAACCTCAACCGTAGCCAAGGAAAATGTGCGACATTCAGAGCTTCCTGAAAATCTCCAGGAAAACCAAACTAACAACAAACAAACAAACGAGGAAAACAACCACCCAACCAACCAACAAAACCCAAACCACCAAATACGCTTCCAAGACGGGAAAACCAAGACGTGGGGAAAAAAGTGATGTCGGGAAGATCCAAACTTTGACAGGTCAAAACCCAAGCCAGTTAAGCTTAACGCTATCCTTGCCAATACCCCCTGGAGAGACAGAGCAGGACCAGTCAGGAGACACGCAGCTCTGACGTCCCACCACGGGACGGCATCCGCGGTGGATCGGCTGCAGTGACTGGTGCGGCACGTGTCGGAGGTCCAACCAGGGAACGAACAGATGCTAGACAGGATGCTTCCTACACAGGTAAGGATGCTTTCCTTAAAAACCACTTCATTACCTTCTAATTCCTTTGACTTCCTTGTAATTAAAACTCTGCCTGAGCAAAACCTGAGGAAGCGCGATCTCCTGCAACAAAAGCGCCGCGTCACTAAGTCATTCACTAACTAGATCCTGAATCTGGTCAGGAAAAGAAAACACTTTTTTTCCCGTCTCTTTTTAATTTTTCTTGACAATTTACTTGCCAGGCTCTAGGCAGTAACTGGACATACCATGCTCTTCGGAAGGGTTTCAGCAAACGGCAAAGCTCAGCAAATGTGTACCACAACGAAAAACAATTCTGACAGAGAAAACCAATCTTAAACGGATCTGGCTTTACCTCGCCGCTGCTACGAAAAAGTTTGATTTGAACGCATTAACCACTTGGATGAAGGTGTAGTAACACAGGAATTTAGTACGTGTCTCACACCTGTGAGAGACAGGGACATCACGAACTTTTTTCATTTTCCTTCTCTCATAAACGGTTTCAACTAAATGAGGGGTATTAAAACATTTGGAACACATTTTTTCCTGTTCAAAGGGAGAAATGTATTCATATCGTGTGTTAAATTGCTATGGTCACTGGTACCTTTCCGGCACGGCAAAGACAAGCTTTTCCCTAAGGAGAAAAAAAACCCGTAAAACTAAGACAACAAAATCTGCTAACTGAAGGAATCCAGGTAAGTGAAGACCCTGATGAGAAACTACTTTCTGGTCATGCTTAGAAGATACATTCAGATCACCTACAAGATTCAAATGCTGTGGATGGCATTTGCCTCAGAAGTACCTCCCGCTGGTCCTGCATTCCTAGGAGGCTTAAGCCTTAGGTTTGCCCGGTATTTCTCTCACAGGTAGGATGGTCTGAAGATAAAATGCATGGTCCAGTCGTTAATATCAATTCCACATCCTCTTTCTCCTGCACTTCAATGCACTGAATAAGATGCAATTCGCTTCCTGGGGGCCCTGAAGAGCAGGACCAGAGCCTGGAGGTTCACTGTGAGATGAACTTCTCATCACATGTTTGCAGCTAACATAAGGAAAACAAATTCTGGAGAGAGATCTGACCAAACCTGTGGACACTGGCACCAAAATGTTTTGCGGAGATTTGCAAGTACTGGAAGAGATATATCTTGCTTAAATGCTGGTAAACGGGACATGATTTTCTTGCTACAGCATACCTGGTCAGCAGTTTTACAGTTTTACATTCCACTTACTCTGCCCACAGGAACAAGCCAGGCTGACCTGGAAACAATCTCTCTTTATGGTATTGCTTAAACAAAATTAAAAAGAAAAAAAAAGAAAAGAAGAAAAAGAGAAAAAAGTGTAATACACTGAATGATGTAAAGCAGACATATGAAGAATTTATTTTCGATACCTACACTCCCTATCTCCTTAAATACCTCAGGAAGACCAGGATTTTACACTTTTCTCCAGAATGATCAGCCTTTTACCGTCAATAGCAGCTATATCTCATGTCTTGGAGATCAGGATGATAAATACTCATAGCAGCCTTCCAATATCTGAAGGGGGCATACAAGGATGCTGAAGAGGGACTCTTCATTAGGGACTGTAGTGGCAGAACAAGAGGTAATGGGTTAAAACTTAAATAGGGGAAGTTCAGACTGGATATAACGAAAAAGTTCTTTACTGTGAGGATGGTGAGGTGCTGGAATGCGTTGTCCAGAAAAGCACTGAATACTCCATCCCCAGTGTTCAAGGCCAGGTGGGACAGAACCTTGGGTGACATTGTTTAGTGTGATGTGTCCCTGTCCATGGCAGAGGGGCAGGAACTTGATGATCTTAAGGTTCTTCGCAACCCAAACTATTCTGTGATTCTATGATGTATTAGTTTTCTGTTTCAGAAATGCCCAAGATCCTCTTAAAAGAAAAAAACTCACTAGTCACTTTCTTAATGTTCCTTAGTTGCTACAGGAAATGTTCTTGAATGGGTTAAAGTAACTGGTCAGACAGGAATATTGAAGAAAAAAATGCCAGTACACACATCCCTTTTATTGATATGCAAATATCCCTACACATGACAAGCCTAGCACATTTGGAAGAAAAAGCCCCAAAGCTTGAGGAGCTCAACTTCATGACAATTGAGACAAGTCTTCAAAGCCACTTCTATAACACCTTCAGGCACTGGTGGGGCAAGAAGGCCACTTCCTCCCCCCCCCCCCCCCCCCCCCCCCCCCCCCCCCCCCCCCCCCCCCCCCCCCCCCCCCCCCCCCCCCCCCCCCCCCCCCCCCCCCCCCCCCCTCCCAGTTTCAGAATAAAATACATACATTCCTACTTTCCTACAGTGTTTTTATTCCTTGCATTGAAGATACTGAACCGTCAAAGGCTGCTATGCCACAGTTACAGAACATGTTTGTCATTTTGCCACAGTTTGCCATTCTTTACGCACAAGGAAGAGGAAGATCATTTTCCTGGTAAAACAGAGAAAGAGGATTTCTCTCTTTGGATTGGTAATCAACAACAAAAGCCTGCAGCTTTGTGGTGATCTCTAAAACAGTAAAAAGCCGGGGTTTTTTCATCGTGCCTTGACATTTTCTTGTTCACAGATGTGAAACCAGTGTTTTCTATTTATATTAAAAGCAAACATATTAAAATACTATTTAGTAAAAGCAATAAAACACAAAAGTCATGTACGGTGCTAGCAAATAAAAGATATTTACATTGTAGTTTCACATTCTGACATCTCCTGTAACAAGAAAATAATAACAAACTTGCATTAAGATCTTCTGTCAGGGAAGAATGACAATTTTTGTCTTTATCATTTGCACTTCAATTCTTGCCTACCCGTTCTTTTCAGATCTGTTGCTCAAGCATTCAACACTTTATGTGTTTCCTCCATTATCTATCTGCTCAACCAAGATTATATACATCAATTGGGAGATGATAAATGGAGCGTGAAGACAGGTCACATTATCATGAAAATCCCCTCTTACAGGTAGTAAGCAAAGGAGAAAATCTCACAGAGATGGCAAACTTAATTTACTCTGCATGTCCCATTCTGCCAAACAGGATGACTCACGTGTATCTCTGATCCATGAGCTACGGCATAGGTGAATTTAGGAGGAGGGCATACAAATCCAAGCAGGTGCACTTTCTGGTTTTAACAAGTTTCCTTCATCTTTCCCAGGTCACACGCTTCTTTTTCACCAAGAAGCCAGGAGTACTTTGCAATCTATTTGCTTAAGGTAATGTAAGAAATGGGTGTATCAAACTAAAAACCTGATGGGAATACAATCACAAAGGACAAGGTGTCTTTTGCTTTGCATCTCTAAGGATGCTACTGAACTCTTCTCTCCCATAAAAGCATTTGAAATCCCTGGGCAAAATCCAATGTCTTAGTCATGCTGAGAGGCAGCAGCCAACAGCCTGAGTGTATTGGATGGTCAGTTGCTGGCTACAGAATTCAAGTGCGGCTAAAACTGATGCTACCATCAGGAGAGGGAAAAGCGGGGAGGAGGGGTGGGTGTGTGTGGTGTGTGTGGCGGTGGGGAAAGACAGCAGTAAAGAGATTTTTCTCCACAGCCACGCCCTGCAGAAGACAAACCTATAGAAAAGTAAGACTTTGTTAGATCTGTTTCTCATGGAACAAATATTTTTACTGAAGGACGCCAAAGATGGTTTGGTTGTAGGCAATGCAACTGTATGCAGATTGCTGCTAAGACTTTCTGGAGGAAGGGAAATGAGCATATCATGAGGCCAAATGGAAAAATACACAGCCCTGCAGCTGCTCTGTAAGTAAGTCCTGGTATAGACGAACATTGAATCTGGTTTGAAAGATGCCATCACACATGCTTACTTCCTATTATGTGGCTCCAGGTGTTTAAGTATCAGTTGCAGTGTGACCCTGTGTGAACACAGAGGAAGCGGTGTACTGCCTGGGATGGCGAACTGGTTCAGTCCGACTTCCTGTTTCCTCCACAAGGGAACACCAACGGAAGAAGAAATACAAGGGAAATACAGGAGATACCTTCTCTGCAACACTCCCACAGCCTCCTACTGCTCTTAGCTCTGGGGATTTCCTGAGCCTGAGGGGGGTGCTGGCTCCCTAGCTCTCAACACAGCCCTCTCCCAGATACATGGCCAATCTCCCCTGCATCCCAGAGAAGCACCCTGTACCCAGCATGCCATTTGGAAAGGCACCGTTCGCATCCACTCCCATGTGACTGCTCGAAGAACCATCACCTCTTGTTCTCCCACTACCACAAATCTGATGGTTTGTACTCAAAAAAGCCAGTTGCTGCCCACCCTCTCCAAGTTACTTAGGCATATCCTGCCTCAGCAATTTCTTTTGAGTAAGAACTCTGAGCCTACTTAATTGTTCCTTTCAAGGGACACAAAGCCAGATAGCCTAGCATCCTTGTTATCCTGTTCCAGTGTTTCCTTTCTAAGAAGCCGGAAGCACAACCAGGCACAGCGCTAATGGTGCGAGCTCGCCACAGATCTGTAGAATGCCATAAATATGTTCCCTGTTTTGTTCTCTGTCCCCTTCCTTAAAACGTGCCTTGTTTTTCCAAACACCAAGCTAGTGTTTCTGCGGGCCACAGACAGTCTCTCTCCTGAGGGGCTAGGAGCCATTTCAGATACTGCTATTGTTTCTGTAAAGTTAGGTCTAGGTTTCCGCACATACGTCATCTTGCACTTATCTACCCTGTATTTAATCTATGCTTTTACTGCCGAGTCACCCACATTCTTTACAGATGACCCTCACCTCTGCTAACTTGAGAAAGTTTTGTGTAGTCAGCAAACATTCTCGTCTTGCTGTTCGCCATTTTCTCCAAGGGAGGGATGAGTTGCCAAGCACTGATAAGCTGTCTCCCTGCACTCAACTACTCACACTGATGCTGTTCTCTGTGGCTATGAAATAATGCATGTCTCCACTTGCCAATTAATGAAAGCTACTTTTTAATTCATGGCTACCAGCAGCCAAGTAATATCGAGTATTACTTGGCATGCAGCACCTGAAAAACTACCGAAAACACAGGTAACATTATGATTATTAAATCATGCGCACCCACTGAGCGATGTGTGTTTAGTGTTAAATATGGGTATTATTCCATGAGCAGAGGAGTGCCTGAGAGATAGTCTGCTGCCCCTCACTAATGCATGATTACCATTTTATTACCTTCTCATGACCATGAGAATTAGAAGCACTGTATTTGGTTCATTCTGGTTGAAGCAGAGATGGGGAGAATATTCTGCTGTGATTGCTCAGTCATACTGACCCTGAGAAAAAGCCAAAAAAAAAAAAAAAGAGGCCCTT